>JAVQIZ010013941.1:0-24116 GCA_036023535.2 Galaxias brevipinnis | reverse complement strand
TTCTTCAGACTGTGACCTTCAGCATGCACTGGAGCGGTTTGCAGCTGAGTGTGAAGCGGTCGGGATGAGAGTCAGCACCTTCAAGTCTGAGGCCATGGTTCTCTGCCGGAAAACGGTGGAGTGCTCTCTCCGAGTTGGGAGTGAGTTGCTGCCCCAAGCGAGGGAGTTGAAGTATCTCGGGATCTTGTTCACGAGTGAGGGAAAAATGGAGCTTGAGATTGACAGGCGGATTGGTGCAGCATCAGCAGTAATGCAGGCGTTGTACCGGACCGTCGTGGTAAAAAATTCGGTCCACGTCCCAACCCTCACATATGGTCATGAGCTTTGGGTAGTGACCGAAAGAATAAGGTCGCGAGTACAAGCGGCTGAAATGTGTTTCCTCCGTAGGGTGGCTGGGCTCAGCCTTAGGGATAGGGTAAAGAGCTCGGTCATCCGGCTGCTCCTTCGTGTCGAAAGGAGCCAGATGAGGTGGTTCGGGCATCTGATTAGGATGCCTCCTGGGCGCCTCCCGTTGGAGATTTTCCCGGCACGCCCTACTGGTAGGAGACCCCGGGGTAGACCCAGAACACGCTGGAGAGATTATATATCTCATCTGGCTTGGGAACGCCTCGGGATCCTCCAGAAGGAACTGGAAAGCGTTGCTGGGGATCATGACATCTGGACTACCCTCCTTAGACTGCTGCCACCGCGACCCGGCCCCGGATAAGCGGCGGAAAATGGATGGATGGATGGAAACACATTGTACAAAGTCAAAGCAATAGGCAACTACAAACGCATATCAACGACCAACGCAATTTATTAATCCGACCCAAAAGCCAACGACAAACGCAAAGCCAGTTGCATCGTTTTTGCATTAATTGAACGCCATAACTAACAACAGTGATGTAAACATAGCTGGTGGAAGGCTGTGTGTAAATATAAGCAGTCAATACAAACAACAGCGCAATAGGCAATGACAAACGCATTGCACAAAGTCAAAGCAATAAGCAACAATGCATTGTACAAGCCAACGCAATAGGCAACTACAAACGCAAAGCAATGACAAACGCATTGCATAAAGCCAACAACAAACGAAAAGCCAGTTGCATAATTTTGGTACTAAATGGAGCTCTGAATCCAAATTGTGGCCGATGCAATCTCAGAGTTCTCTCCATCTCTGAAACGCTTCACCGATATTTACACGAGTTCTATTGCGTTTATTTTCTGACTTTCTTTTAGACTCACTTTTTGATAAGTCTGTCTTCCTCTTTTTGAGTTGCTTGCTGTAGTGTAGGCAGTTGTTGCCAATGCTAGAATAGCAACCTTTTTAGCAGTATTATCCGCCATTGAATCTGTCTGAAGGGACGTGAACGCCCGTCTGCATATATAGAACAGCCAGTAAGAACGCCTCAAAAACTAGAAAGAACTAAAACTATACATTCAATCCCATATACCTCAACATACACATGCATACAACATTTAAACATTACATAACAGAAAAAAAAAGAAAAAAAAGAAAAAAAGCAATTAACATTACTAAAAATAGCAGTGGCAGTTCAATTATTTAAAACAAATAATGTTTTTAATTACAAACAATACACTTTTAATGAAGGCATATCATTTCAATTGCTGTACCTGGCCAAGACATGAAAAACATAGGCCTAGGCCTATTTGAAAGAAACAACTATTAACATTACAAAAAAGATATATTTAGATAATAAAAATAATTATACGTGCATAGTTATAACACGTTCAAGCGAGATCACAAGGAGAGTCAAATGTTCACCTGCTGCATTGGGGTGTAAACTACTACAGCTAAATCATGGGAAAAGTTTGCTTTCTCTTGAAGTATACAGGACAGCAGGGCCATGCAAAGACCTTTCGAGGGACAGGTGCTCAAAGTTAAAAAGGGGCACACAGAACAAGATTTTAAAACACCAACATCTACATTGCTAGTGTAGAGTAAGTGTTTGTTGTTGTCTACAATTAAAACAGTCTAAATTGCAAAGTGAATATTAATGACATAATATCTAGGTTAATTGGCTTTGAATCAGAATTCTACCTTTGGCAAAAGCTGTTTGAAATTGAATGCTTATAGACTAAATAAAATCTAAATCTAACCCAAACTGAAACTAAATAAAAACTAAAATAAATATTAAGATTATTCCACTGTTCTACTAATTTCTGTGTGATTCCAATCATTTTAAAATCACAAAATTTGCGGAGCTCCGCTGGAAATGTGGCGAGCCGAGAATTGAGGCAGCAGCGAGTTTTGCCTCCCCTCTGATTGCGCAACCCCCAGAAACTGGATGGAGTGCAGGAAATAATAATCCACGAGAACGTGTGTCTGCTATCATATCTGTAGCCTATGTAATGTCACCAATGTAATATTTGTAGATCCCTTCATTACATGTCCTCACCTTCCATAGTTCAGCTAACTAATTTCAAGTATCAGAACTTTACTGTATAAAGATATTTAGGCTAGCTGGTTTCGTCATAAAATTGCAGCGAATGAGTACCAGGGGAGGTAGCCGTCACATCTGCCTCATTGAGGGGCATGTGCCTTGAGTCCACGTGATTGACGCTTGCTCTCCCTCAATGTTAGTTAGCACTGGCAAAAAAAAAATCCATGGACAGCGCTGTTTGTTGTGCGTTGACAAGAAATTTATCAATATTAGATTTGAACCTCGGGGCACGCTGTGCACAACAGTAGGCTATGGTTTTCTTTCACAATTTTTTGTTAAACTTTCGCCATCGCATTAGGTAGCAGTTATTATTATTTATTTATACATTTTATAGTACTGAGACGCAGCCTCTGCCTTCCCTGCCATTTACCTCACCGCACATCACTGTTATTGACAACTGTAGTCTTGTAAATGTATTGATGTTTACATTCAGTTTAAGACAGTTGTGCTGCTAGGGAAAAAAGTATGAGTAGTGCTCTGTCGGCAGGTTTTGATGGGTGCCTTGTTTCTGTATGTCTTTGTTACTTTCTTTTGACAGGGGTGAATTGTACCGCGGGTTACTATGTGGTTTCACTTAAACTAACTTGTATATAGCTGTGTAACGTAAACATTTAATAGGTTTCCTGCCTTGTGCAAAGCGGATAGTCACAAGAATAGTAGCTCGCAACTAACGGCTGATGATACATACTGTGAAGGTCGTGCATGGCAATTAAACAAACGTATGCTACTTTCTGTAGCCATAGATTCTATGAGTATAGGCGCAGTCCTCTAAGGATATCGCTATTGGGTTTATCCCTCACGCACAGCACTGAAAAACTTGTAATCCACTCCCACCTGCTGACATGGGCCCCACCTCTGTCCTCACCCCTTGTATAAATTGGGGTAAGACTCTACAATCGGTTCCCAAATAATAGCTCTTTCTTCAGCTAACCAGGGAACCAGTGAGGCCATGAATTAGAGGGCTGCGCCTATACTCATAGAATCTGTGGCTACAGAAAGAAACCTACGTTCTATTTCGTATAGGCTTCGCCCTCAAAGGCTATCACTAGTGGGTTAAGGGCGAAGCAGTATATAGTCCAAGCCTCACTGGGACCGTCTGGTACCACAAGCAGAACATGGGCAAAGGAGATGAGATGTGGCTTCCTCCTCAGACCTGTGAGGAGGGGGAAAGAACCCATCTAATATGATCACTCTCAATCTGAAAGAGCTAGCGATGCTCTTAGGTGTACAAGCCGGGTTGGGGCGTAAAATAGCCAAACCACCATCTCCCTGTATCCTAAAACACGAAGAAGCCACAGAGAGAGCAGATAAATCGCTGACTCTCTTGGCCAAAAGCAAAGCTGTCTTGATAGACAGAAAGCAAAGCGAGACCTGGTCCAAAGGCTCAAAAGGGGCTTTAACCAAGGTGCGTAAAACCAGCGTTAAATCCCATGTCCACCTGGCCCTGAATAGTGCGTATAACAGTATAACAGTAGCAGAGAGCCCTAGTCAGGGGCCAGACCCACAGGGGCCTATCACCGGGTAATGCCTGATCGCTCCTCCTGCTATTAGAATCGCTGACAGTCGCTCGTCTTGCACTCGATCCAGAAATCGATGAATCAGCAGGACCAGTGGGAAGGCATAAAGTAGCCCCCTGGGCCATGGCTGATGAGCAAAGGCGTCCACTCCCAGTGGAGGATGATCCTTCACACTCAGGGAGAACCATAGCGCACACTGCGCGTTGTCGCGTACGGCAAACAGATCCACCTCTGCTCTGCCGAACCTGCTCCAAATCCGTACAGTCAGATCGGGGTTGAGGCCCCAGTCCCTTTGACGTGGGTCCAGGGAATAACCAAAAGGCAGATGGTTGTATTGGTATTGTATCCCCTGGAATAAGAAGTGTAGGAATTTCCTGTGTTTCAGGATGATTCGGACGTTTAAATGCGTGTCCTTTAGGTCTATGGAAGTGAACCAGTCTCCCCAGTGAACACATTCCAGCACCTGCTTTATTGTCAACATGTGGAAGGGTCTCTGCATTATCGATCTGTTGAACAGAGACAGATCGAGAATGGATCTCATTCCCCCCCCCATCTTTTTCTGAACTAGAAAATAACGGGAGTAAAAACCCTGGGTTTCTTTCCCCTGGAAATGGCATGTTTCACCAGGAGTTCCTGATTGGAGAACTCTGATTGGAGAGCGAGATAATCTTCTGGGATGGCAGGACAATCTCCAGAATGGCCTTAAACAGAGGAGGGGGAGAGGCAAACTGCAGTGTGTAGCCATGTGTGTCCAATGAACATACGTACCACCACGCCGAACAACGCTCTGAGAGCGGGCGCTCATGCCTTTGATGTGCTGTGGTTGCCATGGAGGCCAGCCACACCAGCGCCCTCACCGCCGTTGTTCCGGTTAAACTGAGCCCCGGAACAACCCATGGGGTGCTCGGCCCGAAAGGGCTGAGTGGGGGTCTCCAAAGGTTGCCTTGCACATGGACTCATAGCCAGGCACTGCCCAGAGGTCTGTGTGACATCAACTGAGCCTTTAGACTCAAAGCGCCGCCGTTTAGGAGAACATGGCTCGTGAAGGAGGCTGTTAGGCGCCGTTATACTCACACATCTCAAAAGAGGAGGAGAGGAAACAGTGGGCACAGATAAAGAAATGTGTGCGCTGTCCACACAAAAAGTACTGGCAGCCATCTGAGGCCCACACACATAATGCCGCCGCATAACAGAGCAAGGCGCGTAAACGGGGCAATTAAGCACTGTCACACTCACAACTCAAAATGGGAGGAGTGGAAATGTTGGGGGCAGATAAAAATGTATGTGCGCTGTCCACATGAATTGCCTTGGCAGCATTCGTGGACACACACTCATAACGCCGCCGTTTAACAGAACAAGGCCCGTAAACGTAGCATTTAGGCGCCGTCCCACTCTCACATCCTAAAAGAGGAGAGGAGACTCTGGCCGCAGATAAGGGTGTGTGCGCGCCGTCCACACGAATTGCACTGACCGAAAACGTGGGCTCATACTCATGATGCCGCCGTTTAACAGAGCAAGGCTGGTTAACATGGCGATTAGGCGCTGTCATACTCTCACAACCCGAAAGAGGAGAGGAAATGCTAGGCACAGATAAGGAAGTGTGTGCACTGTCCACATGAATTGCCCCAAGGGCAATCGTGGGCTCATACTCCCGACGCCACAGTTTAACAGAGCAAGGCTCGTTAACGTAGCGGTTAGGCACCGTCATACTCTCACAGCCAGAAAGAGGAGAGGCAACGATAAGGGAGTGTATGCACTGTCCACACGAATTGTACTGAAACCAATCGTGGGCTCATACTCATCATAACGCTGCCGCCATAACCTGCTCTAACTTGTGAATGGATTGGTACAAATTAATATTAAACATAAGTTAAGATTGCATAAAAAATGAAATTGTGCCATCTGGCTCGGGACGCGAACCGACAATCTACCGGCTACAGATCCACTTCTCTTTTGACTAGGCTATCTACCAAATGGCTTCACTTTGAGACTGAACTAGAACAGAATACAACCGAGCCGCTCTAAATGAGAGGACTTGGTCGGGAAAATCCGAGGATAAGTCATCTTTGTATTGGTCAGCTAGGGCACTTGCTGATGTATACATTTCATCATAGGATTTTAACAAATGTTCTTGTGGACGTAAAAACCCAAACCGCCATGCCACCTCTTGCATGCCACGGAACCTGCATGTCTACAGCTCCATAAAATACTGACACTCTGAAGTGCTCCTCCACATTCAATAGCCTAACTTCATATGGCTAACATTTAAGATGGTATATTGGAGAAATAACTTAAACACAATTTGTGCCGTTGTTGGGCACTGCTTTGGTTCAAAGCGGCTCTGTTTTCAGACCGTGGTGATGTCACTGAGTTGAGTACTAATTCAAATTTGCCGCCGAAAGTAGCAATTGGACCAAAAGTCTCTGAGGTATATAACAAAGAAAACTATTGACCAGCAAAGATATTTTTATATTTTTTATTTTGACACCAATATTGGCTCTGAAAATACAGACAATATCATGATGTGCACCCTATGTAATTAAATTTTTTTGAAAATAATTAAAAAGATCTATAACAGTTGTTGACAGGTGGGGGCGGGGCCCGTTTGGACTGTTCTTGGCTAGAAACATCTGGGAAAATTATGTTAGCATTCCATTTTGTAAATTATTAAAACCAGTTACACAAGTTGTCAAAGTAATTTTATTATTAACAGATTTCTGTGAATGTAATTTTCATTTATGGTCAAGTTTTGCCAGAAGTGCTTACTGTTCTTAGTTTGACGCTATACTGAACCATGCCTAATTAAAAACAGGTACATAGTTGTAGCCTTTACCAACTCCAGTGTTCCCAGAATCATGGCAAAAAATTTGCTTTATTAATACAGACACTTATATACACAAAACATGCAAACTATGGAGTCAAGCCCTAGTTCAACAACTGGGGTGAATTCTTTAGTCACAATCAAGAATGCATTTGAGCTATGAGTGGATTTTTCACTCAAATCATGAACATTATTTATACACTTTGCTAGATGATTGTACATTGGATTTTGATACAAATTAAATAAATATCCCTCCTTTTCTTTCTGTGGCACCAAAAAAGAACAAAAAACGTTAAAGATGGAGTTCTCTTAGAAGGCACAATAGTAACTGAAGGTCTGGATTTGGTGAGGTTCTCAAACAGTTTTTGATTTCTTACCTCCTTTAAAAAAAAACAAGTCATTTTAAGTGCTTGATGTTATTCTCGTCTCTACGCAAGCTTGAGGAATCAACCTTTAGTTTGTATGATCCATTCCTTTGGCTACATAGGAGCACCCTCCATTACCTGCGTCTCAGAGGTATACTCTCTCTATGCTCAAGCATAAAAAAACTCTCAGTCTCTGGAGAACACGAAAGATCTGTGACGTGATTGGCCTGCTTGCTTGTGGGCTTTGTTACATCCATACACTCCATACAGTCTCTTTTGTATAGTCACCTTAACAAGACATACATTTCTCCTCTATTATTATCTACTCTACATCGTTCAGATACACTACTTGAGTAAGATGTAAATGCTTAAATACACATCTCCAATATAAAGAGAAACACCCACATAATGTAGAAAAGTGAAACATAAAAAGGTAAACATATTTTACAAATCAAAAAAGAAAAGTCACATCCGGCAGGTTCATCTGAGTGTATCTACTTGAAGCAGAGCTGTATTGCGTAGTGATGTGTGAGAGATAACATATGTTTTGTTTAGCTTATCTGAGGCTGGATACTCTCATATACAGTGTAAAACCACTGGATAATTATTGTGAATTCAGCTGGTTACAGAATGTTTTAAAACGCGCTCTTAATGTATTTAATTATTAATGTTCAAATAATTTTACTTAAAAAATCCAAATTATTATCCAGAACCATTATCAGTTTTTCCGGATTTAAACCGGATTGGTTAAAAACGCCAAATAAATCAATACACAGCTACAGTATAATTTCATCACCTTTAACCGTTTATCCACTGTAATTTTTGACAAAGATCCTATGCATCACAGACCATTACTGCTTGAGATTATAAAGATCATCAATATCATTTAGTATCTCAGTAAGTAACCTTACTCCTGTGTCCTTATAATAGTAACTTTCAGGCATATAAAAATCATACTAGAAAAGTAACCAATAGTGTATAATTCTTCTTTTTTGCTGACTACTTTTTGTCAAATAAACATTTACAACTTCTTTTTGTTAGAATTGGTTTCACTTCATTTTCCTCTCATACTAGTAATACCAAAACAAAGCATGCCGTTTTTAAATCTAATCAGACTATTGGATATAACTGCAGGCTCTGCTGTGTTAGTAATAGATCTATGGAATCAAATTTGGCTCTTTAGTATCAAACAAAACATTAATGACCTTAAAAGGCCCAACATTTTGTGTAATACAGTTTTTGCTTTAGGTCCATTATTTTTTTGCTCTTCAGTTTCTTCGAAAAAAAAATTTCATAATTTTTTTGCATTCTTCTCCTTTTTTAATCTCAGTTAATTTCTGTTTTTGCTCTCAGTCGTTTTGAATTCTTTGAAATTTTTTTGGGGCACTTCTGAGCCATTCCTCTGGTGTGGGTACATTTCTATTGGTCAGTGCGGTTTGAACCTTCTGCAAGCTCAATTCACAACTCAGTGGGAGGGAACGTGTAGACTTGATAAAACCCAAGTTTAAGTCACCCAGTGATCACATCTTCGATATGTATGCATGTTATTTATACCTTTATGCCTACTGGTAAATTAACTGCATTTACATAGCAGAATGGAACAAAGCGCTTAACAATGTTGCCTCTCATTCACCCATTCAGAGCTTCATAGCAAGGCGCTTGTCTCTACACCAGGAGCACCTCTGGGTTTAGTGTCTTGCTCAAGGACACTTTGACACATGGACAGGAGGAGCTGGGGATCGAACCGCAAACCCTTGGATCAGTGGACAACCCACTCTACCTCCTGAGCCACAGCCACCCCACTGATGAGACTCACCTCAAAACAGAACAGCTGCTCCACAGATGAAAAACTAACAGTTACTCAGTCAGCGCAGGTATTCCAGGAGGGAATTGGAACCCTGAAACACATGAAAGCACAGATTTTGCTGGAGGACAATGCAACGCCAAAGTTCCACAAGGCTCGTCCCGTTCCGTACGCCATCCAACCGAAGGTTGAGGCAGAACTCTAGGAAAATCAGGGTATGCTCTCACGAGTTGACTGGAGTGACTGGCCAACACCCATAGTGCCTGTAGTCAAAAAGGTGGGCACTGTACACATCTGTGTTGATTTCAAGGTCACCATGAATCCTAGCTACGTGCAGACCAGTATCCGCTGCCACGGATAGAGGATATCCTTGCTTCACTTGCGTGTGGTGTATGTTTCTCAAAGATCGATCTTGCTCAACCGTACCAGCAGATGGAAATGGAAGAGTCATCTGGGCTGGGTTTTGGGATTTCCTCGGCTCCAGCGATATGGCAGCAGGCCATGGACCAAGTTCTCCAAGGCATCCCTGGCACACAGTGCTACCTGGATGATCTTATCGTGACTGGAGCCGATGACAACCAACATCTGGCAAACCTCTATGCAGTCCTTACAAGATTGTCAGAGTTTGGACTGAGAGCAAACAAGAGCAAATGTGAATTCTTCAAAGATGCAATTGAGTATTGTGGACACAAAATTGACAAACATGGCCTTCACAAGTCTCAGGACAAAATTTATGCTGTTCTGAAAGCACACAAGCCAGGAAATGTGAGCCAACTACACTCACGAGTCTGGTGTGAGGAGTGAAGAAGTTTAAACAGTATCTGTATGGAAAACACTTCACCTTAATAACTGATCACCAACCCCTTGTCTCAATCTTCAACCCTCAAAAGTGCGTTCCAGCGATGGCAGCCACACGCTTACAGCGATTGAGTTGAGTTCAAGGGAACCAAACAACATGAAAACGCGGATGGACTTTCCAACCTCCCACAATAGTCACATCCTGAAGAGTCAACAGATCAGGCTGTCATGTCACAAATGGAGCCCTTGCCTGTCACAAACGCTCAGATTCAAAAAGGAACAAATCCAGACTCTACAATGGCTAAAATCTAAGAGCTGATTGTAAAAGGTTGGCCAGCTAGAAGTGATCCACTGCTTCCTGAGTACTCAGCTCCAAGGGAACAGTTGTCAGTGTGTCAGGACTGTATCGTGGGGTACATGTGTTGTGGTTCCACCCAAGCTATGCTCAAGAGTGCTGGATGCGCTGCATGAAGGACATATAAGTGTGGTTGGGATGAAGAGCTTAGCTAGAAGCTATATATGATGGCCTGGAATTGACCATCAAATTGAGGACCTGGCCAAGACATGCAGTGGATGTCAACAAACCGCGACGGCCACAGATCGCACCACTTCATACATGGGAGTGGCCTACAGCGCTGTGGGAATGTGTCCACATTGATATAGACCCTTCCTGGACCAGATGTACTTGATTGTGGTTGAAGCTCACTCAAAATGGCCTGAGGTCTTTATATTAAGACAGTGGACATTCTTCAAACGTTTGCTCGCACAGGCCTACCAACTTAGTTGGTGAGTGATAAGGGCAGTCAGTTTACTTCGGAAGAATTTCCGTGTTTTGTCAAGAAAAACGGCATAAAGCACATTATTTCAGAGTTGAAATGACTCATGTCAATTGACTCGTTTCATGGGGCCATTTTAACTCGATTTTGCCGTCAAAAGACTCGACTCAACTTGAGCCAGTGCAAGAAATAACTTTACTCTAAAATTCTCCATGTGATTCGAGTCATTAAATAATTAACCAAAAATAAACAAAACATTTAAAAATGCACAACAGCAGGCTAATCCAAGGTCAAGATTTTGGTTGTCAAGGCCATTACTAAGCAAGCGTAAACACGTTCTAGCCCGCAAGCGTAGTGTCCAAGCGCCAAAGCCAAGGGGCAGAAAGAATTAGCCTACCATTCTACACAACTGGAACAAACATGGAATTTCACAAATAATACCTGCAGTGGTGGAGTTTGGTTTTAATAATTATACAGTGGACCAGAAGAAAAACCAACATAATGCAATATGCCTGCACTGTTTAGTATTAATAACTGTAAACAATATGAGCATGGTCTGGTTAATTTAGTGCTGATAACGGAATGTGTCAAGTCACGGACATACATAACGGAGATCAGCTTTAGATAAACTGAAAGATCCTTGCTGAACTGCGAGGGCACCACCCGACATAAATTTAGTCACAGACAGGTGAATTATGAACAAATAGGCGGATATTTATACCAAAATAGGCTATATATCATGATTTATTTATTTGGAGAAACCAAGCAATTCTATGTAAAATCAGACATTCAGCACTCTCTATAGCCTGAATGGAATGACCCTCGTTTCATACCACAATTTCAGAACAATTTCTACACTTCCGGTGCTTTAAAAATCTTTGGAGAAAGTTGTACTCATACAAGTGCAGTCTTTTTTAGACACACGTGGCATTCTTGAGTTGTTTTAATCTGGTTTTAAAGCCCTTCACAGGACTGAAACTGCACTTATAAAACATTTTAACAATCTTTTATTAGCTACTGGTTCCGGGGATTCTTATACTTTTAGATCTCACAGCTGCGTTTGACACAGTAGACCATATTATCCTTATCTCTCGCATGGAGCATTGTGTTGGCATGAGGTACTACTCTGGAGTGGTCCAGGTCCTACTTGTCTAATAGAAGTCTCTCTGTCAGCCTTGGTGACTCGGTATCCTCATTAGCGCCTCTTCCCTGTGGAGTCCCTCAGGGTTCTATTCTTAGGCCTATACTTTTTCAATTTATCAATTTATAGAAATTATGGCATATCGTTCCACTGTTATGCACATGACACAAATGTATCTGCCTTTAAAGCGTAAAGATGCAAACTCTGCTTAATCATTGTTGGACTGTCTCAAAGGCATCAAAGCTTGGATGACCTTACATTTTTTTAATCTTTAATGAGAGTAAAACTGAAGTCATGACATTTTGGACCCAGTGGTATCTGTGATGTCCATCATGTGAACCTGTGTTCCCTGGAACCATATGTTAAATCCACTGTGAAAAACCTGAGTGTGACAATGGACAGCGATTTTAAACTGGATAAACAGATAAACTAAGTGATCAAATCCAGCTTTTTTCTGTTTAAGCACTTATCATTTTATTATTTAGAGACTTTGAAAGGGTTACACATGCTTTTATTTCTACTTGACTTGATTACTGTAATGCACTTTATGTTAAGTGTTAGCCAGGCCTCCCTCCCATGCTTGCAGTTGGTCCAGAATTCTGCTGCCCGCCTGTTAACGGGAACACATAAACGAGAGCATATTTCCCTCTGCACTGGCCTCCCTTCACTGTCTTCCTGTGCATTTTAGGATTGATTTTAAGATTTTTATGTTTTCTCCAACATACATTATCTCTCTGACTTTTTAAAATCACACGTCTCATCAAGGTCACTCTGGTCAGATGACCAGTTGCGCCTGGTTGTCCCAAGGTCGAGGTTGAAGCACAAGGGAGATCGTGCCTTTGCAGCTGTTACACCCAAACTTTGGAATGGGTTGTCTCTACATGTCAGGCAGGCCCTAACTTTGACGGTTTTCAAATCCCGTCTTGAAACACATTTTTATACCTTGGTTTTTAAATGTGTCTGACAGTTGCCTTTCTTTGTCTTATGTTTTTAACTAGTTTTTGTGTTTTATTGTGTTGTTTTACTGCATTTACTATTACTATATTGATTGTGCAGCTTTGGTAAACTGTTGTTTTTAAATGTGCTTAATGAATAAAATTGACATTGATTTTGCGCTCTTGCTCCCGACCACCTCTGTAGTTGCATTTAGTCACTTGTTAGCGACAGCCTTTTTTAAGACACGTTAAAAGTAAAAAAATTCAGGAGTGGGGTATTTACTGACGAATTTTATTTCGTAGACCAAAACGTGAACATCTCTTAAGCTTGTGTTAACCACAGACCTTATTTCGTGCATCTAACCAAAATCCCATTCAGAAAACCCATTGACTTCGAGATGCGGGGACCCATAGACCAAAAATGCTAACATTTCTGGACTCCACCAATAGAAATTTACCTCTCTAAAGCCTGCCCACACGAGAGGAAGGGCTCAGAAGTGCCCCCCTCCCCCCAAAAAATATTCAAAACAACTCAAAGGAAAAGCAATATTTTTTTAACTGACATAAAAAAAGAGAATGCAAAAAAAAAATAAGACAATACAATGCACCTATAAAAACCTTTTAAACCCGTCCAAAAAGACAACTAGTGCTCTCCCTTTGGCTTTATATTCTAGTATGGTCACTGAAGTTGTCTAGCTTTGAAAGATGTTGTGATTGATTCTTAAAAAAAAACCAAGACATGCTAATTTAATTTGAACTGAAATCGAACAGATGTGTTATGGCCTAAATGCAATATTAACATGTATAGGTTAAATTTAAACAAATCTATATTTGTAGTTCTAGTCAATTATTTATTGAATAGTGTTACTTTGACTTAAGTAAATAATGTTTGAGCTTTCCCACCTCTGCTAAAACTAAAGGTATTTTAATTGTTTTTACAGTTTTTCACAATTGCTAAAACACTAAATCCCATTCTCTGAACCACATTATCAGTGGCCTAAACCCATTTGTCAAATCAATCCCTCTTTTGGCAAAACCTTAAACAGGTTTAGGTAGTAAGACACAATTTGCACTAAGTTTGCACTCATGCATTCTTTTTGAAAAACTTTAAAGCTGAAGCACATTTTGCACTGTGTTGCAAAATGGTAAACATGGTCGGTAAAAGTTAAACACAACTGCATTACACAGTTGTCATTGTTTACACACAACAACTCAAATTAGTTCACACTTGTTTCTAATGACGTGATCAAACCAATTGTACAGATTATAAGTCCCTTCAGATTGCACAGGTTGCGTTGAATGTTGATACCAACAATGAATTAGTCTAAGAGGCAGAGGAGGTGTAAGTGTATGTGTAAGAGGTGGTGGACGAGGAGGTAGAGCATGACCAAGAACAGTAACTTCAGACAAACTTCGGGCAACTGTGACTGACTGACTGACTGGCTAGCTGGCAAGCAATGGAACTGGCCTGTGGTGACATAGGTGTGGAATGTTGTCAAGAAAGACCGGATCTTGGAGGGTTTCCCCCCCCCGCTACCTGGCAGGGGACAACATTGCATATAATGTGGACAAAGTCCTCTGGCCGGACCCAGCACAAAGACATGATGCTGAGGCAGAATTCATCTCTCATTGAGTTTGACTTTAAAGTTGCACAACATTTATTTATGTACTGTAATGTGCTAGTCATTAGCAGGCTGGCGCAGCCAGGCACCTATTGTGATTGTTGGTATTATTGGTATTATTATTATTATTATTATTATTATTATTATTCCCTTCAGTTTGGTACTTCCCCATGGTTAAAAATGCACCAAAATTTGCAGACATGTCCAAGTCCACTCAAAACTACACCCCATACCATGCCGCCTCATTCTGTTGGTGGCACTATAGCAGTAGTTTAAAGTTCAAAGTATGTAAAAAATCATTCAAAATAAGCCATTAGGTCTACAGCTCTGGAATTTTCAGAAATGTCTATTGCAGTGAGATGAAACTTTCATTTTACTGACACCCATGAGAAATGATAAAGTCCATCACTCTGTTTCTTTAAAAAAACGGGGGGTCTACCCAAAGGGTCCAGGCCCAAAACCATATTTCCAAATCACATCAAAATAACAACATAGCATCTTCAGATGCGCAATCTAAAATATCTTGCTGATATATCCAAAATGTAGCTCACAGCACATCAGAATGTATTACTGTAATCACTACTGTACATTCAATTTGTCATATCTCACTGATTCATTAAACAATCCTTATCTGAAAAATATGTAAACATCCCAAGATTAATGACATGAAGTGCACAAAATATCAGATTGTTATCTTTAAAATGGAATTTTTAATAAATGTCAGTTTGTGATTTTTTGGTTGAACTTTACTCTTTGACACATCTATTTAATCAACTCCTCAGGAGATTGTAAAACCAAATTACACCAAAATCACTGTATATCATCCTCAGATCGTCTACTATAGCAGCATATTTAAATCAAAATGTATTACTTCAAACAGTACTGTACATTTAAATTTTTTTACCAATTTGAATCATACTTTTTGAAAGTATTTGTCCTATTATTCCCATTCCGACTTTTTTTAAATGTACTTTTGGTATTGTAATGTATTTTTTATAAATGTTAAAAGTTTACAATATAATTTATTAGACAATTTTATGGACAATTTAAAAAAATCAACAAACAAATACAATTTTCTCAAATTTTCCTATTGGATTGCCGCTTTGCACAAGCAAAAGCAATAAAGAGAGCACTCTCCGATTTTCTCCACAGCTACTGGTGGTGCATATTGTTCGGTAACAGATTACTTTTTGAATTTTGCACATCATCTTGAGGATACTGTAGGTGGTGTAGGTTGGTGGGTGTGCAACCTCCTCCATTTGCTGAGAGTTTTATGACCACTCCAACCAAATTTCTGTCTCTATTATTTTTCTTTTCAATAATTTTCTTTCTTTTTTATGCAATTTTTTAATTTCTTTTTTTTTTCTTTACGTTCTTTTTTTCTGTCATTATTTTTATACGCAGGCCACTGTATCACTGCTTGCAGTTATATTTTACGTTGTTTTCTTTGTTCTTTGGGCATTGTATTTTTTTTGCTGTGCTGAATATTTAGGTATTTAAAACTGTATTACTATACTTGCAGTACATACATTATACAATCAATTCACTGTACTAAATTGCAATTACTGTTATACTTTTGTTTTTGCAAAATGTATTCACTATATACAATAATAATACAATTATAACTGTAACTATGCCCTGGACACTGCATTCTCAATTCTTTTATTTAGTGTCTGATGAATGCTCTGTAGTTTTTATATTTTGCCTGGCTGTGTGTAGCATCTGAGAACATTGTTTGATTTTGCCAGAAGAGTCAGGGGTTATGTGATTGTAGTTGATTATTTGGATTTGTGTTTAAAGTTTTGAGAAAATGGGTGAAGGTTTCAAGCAATGTGTTCTAGCAATTGTGAAAAACTGTAATTCTTAGCAAAGCTCCTGGGCTTTGACCATAGTTGCATTATGGTCGTCGTCCTGATTTCATGATGTATGATAGCTGATTGCTTGATTATGGTTAAATAATTTTACTTATTTTAGTTTATGGCTCATGGCTAACTGTCTGCCCCTCTATCTGCGTGGAGGTTTGCCAGTCTGCCTTATCTTAACTCCTATATACCCCTCAAAATTTTTGTATTATATCAAAAAATTTTAACGTATTTAAAATAGTCATTAAGTGACTGGCATTGAAAAACTAATCTGTAACCACAAAAATGTATCTGTCCTGTCATGTGTTGTTTTACTTAATTAATTAACCACATTGTTTTAATAAATTAATTTAATTATATAAATAAATGATAAATGATTTGACCAGTCAGCATGTATTACCTGTGATACTGTTCAAAAACAAAAAACTAACAGGAAAATAACCCCCGCACATAAAAATAACTGCACTCCACAGTGATATGAGGTTTTCTAAATGTGTGGCATTTTTGTTATTTCTTAAGTGTGTATTTTGAAGGTAGAGCGGTTTAAATTTAAAATATTTACAAAAAACAGCATATCAGTCAATGAACCCACAATAGTTGCTTTGAGGAATTTGTGTCCCATTGACTTAAATGTGAAAAGATAAAAACCAAGATAGTATATCACACCTGGGGCCTCATTTATAAACATGTTTGCACAAAAAAGGGCGTATGCCACTTTCTGAGCAAACGTTGTGATTTATTGAAAAAAGAAATGTGTACGCACATAAACTAGAGAACTGAGAAACTGCGACTCCATTGAAAGAAGGATGAAACTCGAGGAAAGCTTTCAAAGTTATACCTTTGTAAAATAAATTTAAATATTATCTCGTATACTGTACATGAACAGTTCCCCGGAGTGCACAGAAAAAACTAAAACCAAAAAATTGTATTTAGGACCATAAACACAAACTGAAAATTTTAGCAAAATAACCTCTCAAATATGAAGCACAGTTTAATCGGGAATCATATTTAATAGGATACGTAATTATTAAACAATACTTGCATGTTATGAAATGTATTCTCATTCATAAGGTTAACAGTAGGACAAATTACGTTTAAAATATGTTTTCCACGCCTAAGTTGGGCAGACACGAGTGCAGTTTCATTTATTGTTACCACATGTTTGTTGCACAGAACTGTCAATGTGATAATAGCCCTGTCAGTTACAATCGGGGTAATTACCCCACCTGAAGGTGTTACGCAATTGGGCAGTCAGTATGGATGAATATGAATTACGTGTTAAAAGGGTGAAACAAGACGCTTACTTGTGCGCCAAACCTTTTTGTTTATTGTGATTTATAAAAGGGAAACCATAGTAGGATGTGCATGCGCACTGTTATAAATCAGAATATCCTCCACACAACTTTATAAACGAGGCCCCTGGTCTCTACTTGCTACCACTCTCGAAAACCACCAACCCGTTATATAATTGGATGCAGCTTCATTCTTACAGTTTTCAGCAAAGGCGCCTCAATCAGGCCCAGTTGTAGAAACAGATGCCTGTGGTCCCTCATCAAACATGCTTACTCCACCCACACAATCTCCTCCTGGCTCTTCCTGGCTGGGGGAGGCCTCCTCATTTTGACCCCCTTGAGAAGTAACGGAAAGAGTTGTGGTTTCAGGCGAGACGCTGTGGGCTACCTCCTGGGGGGTACAACCAGGGTGGTTCTTGCGGAAATGCTGATTGAGAATGGCCTGAAAGGGGAAGCTTTTGGTGCAGACATGGCAGTGAAAGGGCTTGTTGCCTGTGTGTTTGCGGATGTGATACTCTAGCTGGTCCTTGCGCGTGTACTTCTTTCCACAGATGCGGCAGACAAAAGGTGTTATGCCCATGTGAAGGCGCATGTGCCGATCCAAACTACCCTTCTGGTTGAAGGACTTGCAGCAGTAGATACAAGTGAGACGAGGATTGTAGCGAAACCAGCGGTCGCCTACCTGCTCACGCAGGTAATCCTCATAACCCCCCATGTCAAAAGCTGCTTGGTCCTCGCCCTGCCGAAACAACAAGCAGAAAGACAATTTTAAAATACAATCAATAAGCTAAGAAAAAAAGCAAAAGTTAATTGGTGAAATCTAATGTATGTTTAAGGGCTGGGGACAGTTGCTACATCTGACTTCTTCCATTCATATAAATAGTGTGAACTATATGTCATATGTAGTCATCTTTAAATTGTATGGGTATTTACAAGACAGATATAAGTTTAATACATACAAGTTTGGCTGGTCTATGTCAATTAGTCTCTGAGTAACAGAGATTTGCAAAAAGTGTTGCAACTGTCCCCAGTCTCCCATAAGTCCTCGTTTTAGCTCAACCTTCGTTTTAAGGCTTCTGGCCATCGTATCACAAGTGGTCAGCGCTGCAGACAATAAATCAGCAGTAGTGTATTGACATAAGTGTCAATGCTTGTTCAATACTGATTATTTTACCATTTAAATACATTTTAAATAATGTTAATGAACCTGCGCTGCCGCCTGTTTAAATAGCCTACGTGTATCAGCCAGTCTGCTCATTTTGATACTGTGCTATGCATTGTTGGATTTGGCCGTTTCAATCACGCTACGGAACAAATAAAGGAGTTAGTTTTGCAGCAAGTAATTATTTATGGCGCCTTTAAGGATATAATAGTTAGCAACGCACACTTCAGCCAGCTAACGTCCACTCGGCCAGAACAATTTGCAACGTTAAACAAATAGAATCCTTCTTCTTCTGGTAGTCCATCATGTCCGATAATGACCTTTACAGGTGCTTGTTATGGATTCTTTGGTGACTGTAAAGTCCGATGTGAGATGTGCACTGTCTGCAGACAGTGTACAGGAAGATCTGGTGTGTTGAGTCAGTTGCAGCCATGGGTAAAGGTCTTCTGCCCTTCTTCGCCAAGTACTTTACAGCCCGTTTTTTCTCGGCCATCTTAACCCCTTCTTGGCACAGTCTGCACCATTTGGTCCGGTCAGAGGCCTTTTCCTCTAGTGAGCCAGGGTCTATTCCACAGTTCTTGAGGGAGATCTTCAGTTGGTCTTTAAAAAAATTTTTTCTGACCGCCAGCAGAGCGACGACCCAGTCTCAGTTGGCCATTGAGGACTCTCAGAGGGAGGCACTCCTCTGACATTCTGATGGTGTGGCCAGTCAATCTGAGCTGGTGGTGAATGATGGTTGTTTCTATGCTTTTGCTATTGGTCCGTTTTAGGACCTCAAGGTGTGGAACATGATCCTGCCAGGTCACTTTGAAAATACACTGAAAGCATTTTACATGAAATGACTCCAGCTGTTTGAAATGGCGGCTATACAATGTCCATGTCACACACCCATACAGGAATGTGGACAGAGACACTGCCTGGCACACTGCGACCTCGGCGGAGAGATTCAGGTTGCGGTTACAAAACACCCGATTTGTAAGTCACCCAAAGAAGGATGAGGCCTGTTTAATCCGGTCTGAACATCCAGATTAACGCAGCAATCTCCGGAGAGGATGCTCCCAAGATATTTGAAATGCGATACACGAGCCAGCAGAGGGTCAAAGATAGAGAAGACAGGATGTTTGTATGGTGAGCCAGAAGACAGCTGGAGGAGGACTTCCGTTTTGGGAATGTTAACAGACAGGCCCATTCGGCTGTATGCTCTCTCAGGTGCTGTAAGAGTTGCTTGCAGAGGTGCTGGGGTATGTGCCAGAATAGCACAGTCCACTGTAGCTCAAGTATGTGTGCAATTCTGAGCTTTGTGGTCGCATGGAATCTCCTAGTATCAAAGAGGTTCCTGTCCAGCCGGTAGTCAAGGGAAACCCCGCTCTCTGCCTCTATGTCCCTATACAGGAGCAATGAGACACAGAGCAGGAAAATGTTAAACAGCACTGGTGCAAGCACACAGCCTTGCCTCACTCCGATTCCTGTACCGTCCTGTATTGTACATTTGACTCTTGTCCCCCAACAGTCACCTTGACAAGATGTTCGCAAACTTCCTGGGGCAGCCAAAATGCAGGAGGACTTTCCAAAGGAGCTTACAATGTACGGTGTCAAAAGCTTTAGAAAGGTCCACAAAGGCCATGAACAGATTTTCTTTTTGTTCACAGCATTTTTCTTGCAGCTGGCGTGCAAGCCACACTGCGATTCAGGGAGGAAATCCTCAGTGATTATGACAATGAGTCTGCGTAACATGAACTTTGCCAGGACCTTGCCAGCAGCTGCAAGAAGTGATATCCCCTGTTATTGCTGCAGAAAGACCTGTCACCTTTGTTTTTATACATGGTGATGATGTTCGCATCCCTCCACTGCTGTGGGACACATTCTTGCCTCCATACATCGGCAATAAACAGATAAACTGTGTGAAAAATAGCGTCCTTGCTTAAGTATCTCAGCAGGGATTGAGTCAGGGCCAGGGCTCTTTGTTTTCCAGTGCCCTGATGGCAGAGCAGACTTCATTAAATGATCGTACGGCATTGAGACTCTGAACAGTAGGTAAGATGGGGAGCTCGAGGACCGATATATCCACCAAACTGTTGTAATTGAGAAGTTTTTCAAAGTATTCACCCCATCTCCGGATGATTTTAGTATGGCCCGTAATGGGGATGGATCCATCAGCACTTCTAAGGGGATAGCTTTTCGACCCATTGATGTTCTTTATGGTATCATAGAAGTTGTGCATATGGCACTTGTCTGCATGTGATTGAATTGCTTTGGCTTTAGCGATCCACCATAAAATTTTCAACTGTCGTAATTGTCGCTGTACTACCTTTCTCTGCTCTTGCCATTGCTTTTTGAGGAATGGTGATGCAGGAATACCAAGACTGGCTTTGTGTGCCCTTTGCATACTGTCCAAAAGGGTGGAGATGTGTGTGGAGTTGTCATCAAACCAGTCCTGGTCTTTTCTGCTACTGTAGCCAAGGGTGAGGGCTGCCGCCTCATAGAGCGACGTGCTGATGGTGGTCCATTTGCTGTCAAGGGAATCCTCGGAGCTCAGCAGGTCCTCTATATTTTCAACTCTCTCTGCTAAAGCACAGCACAGGTTATCACTTGCCACACCATCTTTAAGTTTGGCACAATGCAACCTCTTTTTGGTGGTTTTCCTGAGGTGAGCAGCTGGGTGTACCTTGAGTTGAACTTTGGCTACAACCATTTGATGGTCTGTATAGCATTCTGCACCTCTCATGGCCCGCGTGATTCAGACATCCAAGACATCAGAGCGTCTGACAATGATGTAGTCAATAAGGTGCCAATGTTTTGATCGTGGGTGCATTCAGGAAGTCTTATATTTATCTTATATGTATCTTTATCTGGAACAAGGTGTTAGTAATAAAGAGCTCGTGTTCAGGACAGAGGTTCAGGAGCCTCAGTCCATTAGCATTTACTTGTCCAACCCCATGATGTCCAATCACTTTTTTCCAAATCGTGTGGTTGTTCCCGACTTGCATTGAAGTCTCCCAGAAGTAGGATTTTGTCACTCTTGCGGACTCTTATAAGTGCATCGTCCAGCAGTTAATAGAAGCAGTCTCTTTCATCCTCTGCCGGTAATGTTGGTGCATTTGCACTAAAGAGGGTGGCATACTTTTTTCCTGCAAGAGGGATACGGAGAGTTAAAAGTCTTTCACTTATGCCAACAGGTCTTTCCACAAGGTTTGATAGGAGGGAGTTTATAGCTAGGCCTACACCATGAAGATGTTTAACTTCTGTGGTATATCCCTTCCAGAAGAAGGTTTATCCACTACACTGGTCTCAGAGATCCTTCACCAAGGAGTCTTGTTTCACTCAGAGCAGCAACATCGATGTTATA
Organism: Galaxias brevipinnis; assembly: GCA_036023535.2. NCBI lineage: Eukaryota > Metazoa > Chordata > Actinopteri > Galaxiiformes > Galaxiidae > Galaxias > Galaxias brevipinnis. The sequence goes on along the minus strand of JAVQIZ010013941.1, from coordinate 2,231 downwards.
GCACTTCAGTTCTGCTGCAATCAGTGCTGTCCAACGTTCTGGCCTATCTGTACCTCGACTAGAGTTCAGAAGGGTCCTTGTGTACCAAGTTGCGAGTTTTATTGGGATAATTTTACTGCTATATTTTCGACCGCTGGCGTAATGTCCTTGATAGGTGCGGTAGCCTATCCCGGAACGTTAGAGTGGTCAATGTTTAGGCCACCTTTTCTAGGCCTCTCCCTTGTTGGGGTGAGCAGTGTGGTCCTAAATAGGGCTGCTCAGTTGCACGGGGGTCTGCCGAAAGCAACTGCCACTCAATCCCAGCTGCTAGTGACCCATACCCTGTGCCGCTGTTGTGCAGTGGCCTTGCTAAGAACACCATCGCCAGCAGACTTTTAAGGTGCATGAATCTGAGGTGATCACCAAGCAGGCACCTATAGATACCTGTGCACTGATATTATTTAAAGTGACATGGGGGATTGCGCTAGGCCTGATATCACATTCTTCGCCGAGAAGAGGTGAGCTCCAGTGGCAAGGGAAACCCAAGACAACCAGCACCTCTCCTCTGCTGAAGGAGACTGCCGTAAATCCAAACTTTCAGAAACCGCCTCAAAGCTTGACGCCACAGCTTTCTCTCAGAGTGTGCTCCCCTAGCCTTTGTCTTCCCAGACTTACCCACAAGGCAGTGGGGCAGTGGTTGATGGATGCCAGGGCATGTCCACAACGGTGGGCCTGCACATCCCACTTCTGGGGACCGCTGCAGCTCCGAGATCCCCTACCGATTTGCCTGGGGTCGCAAGACACCCAGTTACTTTGTGTGGCCACAAGGAGGCCCGGTAGGAGTCTTGGTCATGGAGAGGCTATGTACTTGTAGGAGAAGGCTTACACATACTTGCTGCTTCCCTGTTCACCACAAGGGCTAGCCAGCAGCCGTGAGCTGTAAGCAAGAGGTATGCAAGCAACTGGCGGGTGATCATGCATTATGTCTCTAGCTACTGCACTAGACGCATCATAACACCCTGCGTTTAACAAATGGATTCCACATGCAGTAGTATAACCAGGCCTTAATGACCCCCTTACCACTAACTGTTTGAGGGTGAACTCCCTATGTCTGGCCAAGCACGGTAGCCTGAGGTGTCCTAACTTAATGCTCTTTTCCAGTATTACCAGTAAGCTATCATTTATGGTGACAACTAAAGACTAGCCAATGTTAGACTCAATGGAAATAACGTTAACATCCAAATTGTGAAGGTTAGCGTTCACTAAATAAAATAAAAAAACATGCCGCTGTTGAATGCATGGAAACACTTGATGTTGTGGGTTTAACCTGAGTGCAGGTGGAATCTGGCGAGTTTCAATAACCTTGCTTGACGTAGAGCTATGGAGTCCATCGTACACTAACTCAGGCAATGTAAAAAGCTTTATGAATAATTTATTCTGCCTTAACTATCTCTCTCTTTGTCACTGTGCTCGTCATTGCAGTTACGTGTTACGTTAGTCTGTAGTCAAACGCCTTTGCACAGAGCTAAGATTCAAAGTTAGGAAGTCTCTGTGGCCTTTGAAATACTGCAGCTAAATTACACCATCAAAGTTATTCACACCGTAAGTATCGTAACGAGACTAATCACATTGTATGGCTAGCTAGCTACTATGGCAAACTATATAAATAGACATACATTATTGTCATTATTCATTAGGATATCTTGAAATGCATAATCTCGCAAATGTATGTATATGTTAACCAACAGTTTATTGCGGTCACTAGATGGCATCTTGGTCCTTCATTCCAGCTCCCTTCAAAGCTTACCCTCTTCCCATTCATTGTCTATGGGCAAATTAAGCGTGTAAAAGAGGCAATTAGAAAATAACTAGTAGACAGATTAATTAGCTGTGTACAAGCACACTCCGTGGCATTTGAACGGACATTTGACGTTGCAATGGAAGCGAAATGCTCAAAACTGTGATTGCGTGGCATGAGAGACCCTGTTTACACTTGGTTATGAAATGAGTCCTGGGCTAGAACACCACAGGAAGTTGAACACATACTCTCCTATATTCAGGGTGCGATTTGCCGGGGGGGATGGCGGAGATTTCCCCCCCTCTGGTTTTGATGCCCCCCCCTCTGATCATTTATTTTGTATCCCCAGTGGGGATACGTTATTTCCCCCTTTCTGGTCAGATTAAATGCATTTCTTAATAGCCGACAGGAGATGGCGCAGTTCAGTAAGGTTAACGATTTCAAACTCATTTTG
>JAVQIZ010013906.1:0-15233 GCA_036023535.2 Galaxias brevipinnis | reverse complement strand
TTTACACCTCCCCCCCCTAAAACCCACCCCCACTCCCACCCCACCAAGACCTCAATTCTACAAGAAACACTGATACACAAACGTTACACAAACGCACGGAGACAGCTTATTTTGGAACGTTTTTGGTACACAAAATGCATGCAAGTTGGCAGGTCTGCAAAGGGAATTCATTGGCTACAGAATATAATAGCTAATTATTTCATTAGTTTGTAGTGCCTGGAAGTTGTAAACATATTGGCACCTGCTTATGACTAACGATCCTTTGAAGAGTGCATGCTTGGTATGTCAAATTTACATTGACCTAGTAGTATTTTCCTAGTGAACTAACATTAGCAGGTCCTCTCTTGATTAGCCATAAGTGGACGTTCTGGCTCAACCCACAAATGTGTATTAGCTACATAAAAACATGAATAAGCCTATTAGTTCTCATAGAAGGGTATGACACCAAGGCCATCTGAAATGTATCCGGTGACTGTGTAGGCGGGACAATCCGACACATGGACAGGAGGAGCTGGGGATCGAACCGCCAACCCTTGAATCAGTGGACGACCAACCCAGCCACAGCCGCCCCAGTAGCAACGTTAGTGCTCAAACCAAGGTTTGCTGTCAAGTGCACATGCCTGATGTGCCAGCGGCGGATTAGGGAAAAGACATGAAGAGCAAATGGAGGCTGCACTCATTTCATTGGGCAGCCTACCCATCACTCATGAGCGGTGGCATTTTAAGAGCTGGCCGTTGCGAGCGTCAAATGGTTAATATAACTGTCTTACCAGACCTGACAACATTATGTTAGTATGTTACTGTTGAACAAGTTATTATTTAAGGAATACTGTCAACTGTAGTTAAAAAGCAGCTAATCCAAAAGCATGACTGCAAAAAAGTTTTTAACGTCGTTTATCATAATATGGCTCCCAGTTTACCCAGCTGTTCGGCTCCTCACTTCAGCCGACATTCGTTCATATTCATTTTAAATATAACGCTAACCCGTGGGCTCCCGTAGATTAACCCTAATTGAATTGAATTGAATTGAATTGAATTGAATTGAATTGAATTGAATTGAATTGAATTGCTGGTTTATAAGTTACCACCAACCCACCTTTAAATTCGCGTGCGTAAATTAGTTAGCTAACGTGTTAACCAAAGTGATTTAACTGCTAAGCTAATGCTAATGTACCAAGCAAGTTAATAGGTATTACAGTTAGCTAGCTAGCTACCCGTTAAGAGCATATTATTTAACATGAATGGCCGGTAAGAGTTTTGTCGGTGACAAGCCGTGTAGGTTAATGCAGCAAACGTTACGAACGTTGCGTTAGACAGCGCGTGAAAGCCAGAAAGGTAGACATATGTGTAGGTATTAGTTCGGTCAGCTCCAGAATCTAGGTTTCTAGCGACAATTTGACTAGCAGCACCCAAGCTAACGTTAGCAATCCAACTGAAGGTTCTGGGCTTAGTCAATTGGGATTCAGTCATTAATCAGTTAATTGTAATACGTATTTGCAATTACCACAAACCTAAACTCGTGATAGCTAACGATTGTAGCACACGTAAACCTAATATTGTCACTCAATCGTTGAATCAACGTCGATGCTATCGTTAGCAAACAAAAATGGCTGCCTAATGTTACGTTGGTTACAGAAGCCTTGATCTAGTTTTGGATCGGACTTACGTTAGTTCGCCGTAGTTGATTAACTTTATCCAGTTAAAATACTCGGTAACCGCGTAACAAGTTAACGTTGTCGCAGGATAGATCGCTTGTGTCTGGTCGGTCAGGGAGTGGGGCTGCAATTCCTAGGCAGTGAGTTGTAAAGAAACGGTTTCCCTTCAAAAACCTTGTGCGCCACACTCGCTGTCCTAGTACTAGTAGTTAGCTGCCATGTCAGATAATATTAACCAGAACAAAAACGACAATTTGTAAACAATAATTAGTATAATATAACACTCTACAAACATGTAGTGAGACAGTTTGATTAGCTATCTTGAAAAATGTCTTACCTGCCGTTACTTGAAGCAAAGAGGAGCAGGGGGGAGCGGTTACTTCTCTCCCGCTGCCGTTCCGAGCTCGAGCTCCGGAATTATCCGCTGCAGTAGCATCACGTATCATGGACGGCGAAATCTATGGCGCTGTTTCACTATCAGTATTTCAGCAACATTGCACGAACCAGGCGACATTCTGGCTCAGGTAGCAAAGCATTTCCTGTATTAAAGGTTACGTTGATAGATCCAACATGTCGGACATAGAAGAGCAGTAACTCATACAACACTTTGCGCCTCCCTCTTCTAGTCACCAGGCAACAAGGCAAACCTCTACCAGCCTACAACATTGGGTTTTATTCCTCCGCCCTGTTACATCATAGGCCCAAAGGCAAATAGTACGCCCCAAAGCAATATTATCGTCATAATGTAACTGTACGGTTTTCCATCCGTCTTACAACTTTTGAAAGTTATCTGTGTTAAAAAGATAAGATTTTTGTAGTGTAAAAGCTTATTGGTGTTTTAGCCAGGATAGATAATTTATTTACTCGGAAATCATGCAAAGAGCGCAGAATGAATAAGGACAGAGCAAAAAATGGTTTATGCTAATCCCAGTATTTATGAGTTGTGTTCAGTTCTCGTAATTGCACAATTGATATACCACCACTTTTTGGGAGATATGGCAGATTTCCAATAAAACAAATGTGTGCTATTCAATAGTATTTTTTATGCCAGAGGTTAAAGACAATGGAGCAACTTATCTCCCACCACCCAGTTCGCCCTGTGGATGATGTATTCAGTTCATGGCACACTTAAACTCCCCTTTGACACTGGGGTCATGCTGTTGGGAATTTCATCGCTGAACATTGCCCCAATACCTCCCTGCTGGGTTGTGGTTATCTTGAAGGAAGTTGAAGCATGAATGTGTGTGTGTATATGTGCACATTTGGCAGTGCGTACATATGTATGTGGTTTGGTGGGGGTTGTTAATATTGACCCTATGAATAACAAAAAGAGAAACCCATTCAAACAAGTGCATTGGCACAGACTGTATTTACAATTGTCTGCAGCTAAAAAGAAATCTGCCACATTTACCCTTCAGGTGATTGAATGTGGTCAGGGACCATTATCATCCAAGATGCTGTAAAAACAAATCATAATTATGTTAAGGATATCTCAAATACTTAATTTCACCACTTCCACCAATTGAACAAACTTCAATTGTTCACATATTCCAACTATGAATGTAAAAAGCTTGTGTCTCTTTTTTTAACTAGCTTGACTATTAATTGCAATATATTGTGAAGCAGCTGGCAGCTAGATCCCTTTTAATCCCAGTCGGTGGGGGTCTGGTTGGAGATTGAAGCAGCAGAAGTTGTGAAGTCATGCAAGAGCAAGTCATGATTTATAGATTCAGTTCATAGACTTGTGTTTCATGCGCATTTGCCCACTTTTGAGTCATTTGACATTTGTTTGTTATTTTCAGCTGAAATACCTGCCACAGTGATTCTGTTCAGGTACATCACATTGTTTTGGCTACCCATAAAGGAATTTATTTTGTTGTTTTCTAAGTACTCTTCCCTTTAGATTTTAACATTTCAACATTTGTGTGTATGACATGGTTACTTTCCCTGCTTATTTCTTGGTTTGAACAATGATCAGCAAAAACACATAGCTTTGCTCATCTGTGTTGCCAATATATTTTCACCCCTTTTATCTGAGTGGTCTAGTCATCACTATCGCCTTTAGGAGGTAAGCTGTAATGGTATATGCAACCACTTGTTTATTTTACACACTTAGATGAGTAGCACTTAGGGGAACGATAAAGATAGGATAATGAGGCACTTTGGCCCAATCCCAATTGCCTATATTACACCCCTTGGCCCTAACCCTTAGCCCTAACCCTTTGCTTTGCGCATTCATGCGTAGGCCTTGTGTTGTCCCAATTCCCTGGTGTTGAAGGGCTAAGGGCTAGACGAAGGGCCAAGTAGCCCTCGACACTGACCTTTTCTTTATAACGAGCATAACAAAAAGATCGCTAGTTTGCTATTGTTTCTAGTAAGACTAGTTAGCTAACGTTTCAACACAGGCTAATTTGTGCATATTTCCATGTCGTACTTCCCCACTATGATGGCATATCGATATAAAATATGCACGAAATTAACTCAGGTCCAGCAGCAAAGTTACCGCGCTTGTTTCTGCTCCTCTAACGTCAGTGCAGACTGGCAGGGTAAGACCGATTGCTAGCTTACACAATTCAGAGCACTGCTTTTGTATCATGATGAAGTGGCCTGGTTGTGTTATGGAGCAGTGCTGGGCTTGTCACCCTTATAGTTTACAGTTATCCCAACCAATGGCATTGTTTTGTTTTAAATCTGATCAATGTGAACAAACAGCCTGGCATTTTTTTAATTATTGATCTTTTGATACGAGAATGATATTACGCATGGAAGATGATCCCATCATTCGTTGTTCATTTTGTCCTTTGTGATGAACAATTTGCCAGAAAACATGCAAAAACTATAGCTGCTGTCCATAGACTTCAATTCATTCCGTAGCAAGACTATATATACCCAGGTAAGAATGGAGAAACTTTCTGCCCACAATTGATGTCCCGATGTCGCCTCTCGTGTTCTAGCTCTGTGGTGGAAACACAGTAGTTGGAAAGGACCTGTGAGAGAGTGGGGGGGGAAGCTGCACTGTAAAATGTAACTATCATTCATACATTTTCTTGTTGGTGCTTCGGTTTTAAGGAAATGTTTTTTTCATCATCACAATGGGTGTTTTCATTCGCCAAACATTGCGGGGAAAACAATGAACAGGGCATATACACAGTATACACATTTACATACTGTCAAACCTGAAAACATTGTCTGGAACAGTGGTACATGAGACCATAGAAACAAGTGTGATAAAGGATGGTGATGAAATATTACATCCATAGATAATGTGGTTCATGTTCCACAGTAACTGTTGATAATGGATCTCTTTACCCCAGAACTTTCCTGATCTAATCATCGAATATTATTGCATTAAGAGTAACGCAATAGTTACTTATTTTGTTCAGTTGCATTAGTTGATATTTAGATGCATTGCATAAAATGTGTATATGTAATTTGTTAACTTAATTTTGAAATGGTGATACTTAGATTTTTGTTAAATAATGATCTTCAGTTTCTATTTTGTATCCAAGCAAAAAGTGCTTAGATGTTTTGTCAATGTGCATTTTGATTACCTGTTTTGTGTTCCGTGTCTAGAGTTTTGAAAATGACTATAAGGTTCTGAAATCTGTGCCGAAGTGATTGTAAAAACCTGTAGTCTTGATGTCTGATGTTTCTATTTTCTCTTTCAGCATCTTAAATCTCTTGTCAGAAGGTTGACTCCCATATGGACACAACTGTGTTTCTCGATCTGTAGTCACTGACTTCATACAGACTTAATGCTACAATTAAGCATGCCTTGCTCTGGCATGGTGGCTTGCTTTCCTTTCACCTTTCTTACCTTTACTGTTATGACAGATTTGGTCTTACAAGAGGAAAGCCAAAAAGACCATTTCAATGACAATATCAGCAAACAATGTCATGTGAAAAATGTGTGAAGTTGTCACGTGAAAAATGTGTCAAGTTACCACGTGTGTGTGTTGTACCAGTGTCGATGTGTGCCAGGGATTCCTACATGGCTGTAGTACTGTAAAATCTAGTGTCCTTACAGTTCTCAACAAATACATTATGTACTCATGTACTGTAAAAATAGGCTCAGGAACGTCTTGCTTGGAGAGCCAGGTCAGTGCAAAGGCCAATGCGCACACACACACACACACACACACACACCTTATTTCATATAGGGCTGCAGCTATCGATTATTTTAGTAATCAAGTATTATTGGAATTATTCAATCAAACAATTGAGTAATTGGATGAGAAATACTTTTGCTTTATTAAAGACCAATCGTAAATACGCGTAAGAGATAAGACAGGTCTCTTAAAATGAAAAAACAACTTTTTTAATTGGTTTCCTTTTTAGAAAAATATATTTACTACGTCAAAAACTAAACCATTTAGTGCATTTAAGTTCATTTCAGAACTACAAGTTTCCGAACTGTGATTTCCTGATAAAGAGGTGAAATAATAATAATTGATATGTTAGGCCTAAATATCACAGTCTAAGTTCATAAGCCTAACTTAGGGACATGATAACTATACAGTAAGTAAAGTTTATTTGTATACCACTTTTCACAGGCAAAAGTCACAGAGTGCTTTACACAAGCAAAAAAATAAAATCACAGTACATAAAAAATAATACACACAACTAAAAACACAAAACACTAAAAATAAACAATAACCAATAGACAATAAATACATAAAAAGCAGACCTAGTGCATAAAAATGACCCAAATGCCTGTTTAAATAGATATGTCTTTAGCTGGCTTTTAAAAGAATCCACAGAAACAACAGACCTTAAAATTGTGGGCAGAGTATTCCAAAGATTAGGTGCTACAGCCTCAAAAGCTCGATCACCATGCGTCTTTAGGCGGGTGCAAGGGACAGACAATAAAAGTAGCTTGTTTGACCTAGAGAGTAGCCACTATATTGATTTACATTCTTAACTGGTTTTATATATAGCCATAAAAAAACGTACATTATTTACAAGCCTTCGACACAACACACATTTTCCTTCTAACGAATTTTACAGGACAGGGACTCACTGAGTAGACACATTATTGCTCAGTGTTCATTAAAGGTTAATTCATTCATTCATTAATTCAAGTCTGAGTTCTCATTCAACTTCGTTATTGTTTTTATTTTCTTCAGCAAATAATCAGCATCTGCTAACCAAATCAAATTTTCTGGGGTGGGATTTTTTATTTTTTTAATTTAGGCCTACACTTAACCAAATTATTTGAACACACTAGCCAATATCATATTATACAAAAGGAAACCACCAAAAATGCACCATTACATCCTATAGGGGCTAAATAGTAACCAATGCTTCCATATAGGGTGACATTTACACACAACAATACTATTGGATGTCTCTATTGGCCAATATTCAATGCAGCAGATTTACATCAGTCTGCATTCAATTGCAATTTACTTAGTACAATGTAATCAGTAACACCTCCCTCTCCCTGTGCTTTACACCTCTCCTTCCCTTTCTCACCCTCATTGTCTCTCTCCCCCTCTGTCCCCCTCGCTCTCTTATTTTCCCTGGGGAGGAAGCATCAGTGCGTGGCGTCTTGACTTCAGTTGGGCGAATGTGTCATTATCAAAGCCTCCAATCAAATCTCTCTCAATTGACAGCACTGCCAGATCATTGAGCCTCTCCTGGTCCATGGTGTGCCTAAGCCAAGTATGTAGTCGACGAAGAGCACTGAATGATCTCTCACAGCTGCAGCTACTGACTGGGCGGTGAGGGCCACCAGTAAGACCATCTTCAATGATGGGAACATCATGGGATCAAGTAGCTTGAACACACTCAGCATGTCTGGGATGGCTTCTGGCCCCTTCCTGCTCAAAAAGCCTTTCGCCACCAAGACTTCTTCCAAAACAAGTTGGATGTTGTAGTGAGAGGGTAGTTTCTAGTGACTATGCACAGAAAGGTTTCAGAGACCGGATGACATGCTTGGATGCCAATCAAAATTATTTTCAAGCTCATTTGTCACCCAATCAATGCAAGGATAGAACAGCCTCTGTTTGAGATGTTCTGAATTATTGAGCAGGTCTGAGCTGGACCCATAGGACACCTCCACAACAAAGTCTTCCATCCTCTTCTGTTTCCTTTTCGGACCGAGAGAGGGCTCCTAGATGTTGTTCTCTTCACATGTCTTCTTTGTCATGGCATAGAGGTCTTCAGCCACCTGGGCAGCTCGCTGGTTAACCAGGGTGTCATGGACAGCACTTTTGTAGTGCAGTGCCTGTGCCAAGTCGACAGTTTCTTTCTGAAGAAGTATGTTAAATCCCTCAGTGATGCTAAGCAACCTTTTGCAAACCACTAACAGGTAGACCACAGGAAGTTTGGATAATTGTGATTGTAAACCTAGTGCTGTTGGTGTTTTGATTGTCTGAAGGGATTTCATGATGGCAAGCACATTCATCAGGAGTGTATTAACTGACATGATCATCGGGTGTTCGACATTTGTACAAGCTCTCCATGCTCAATGAGGAGCTCTTTCTAAATAGCAACAAACTGGTTGTGGTTGATTATAGACAAACTAAAAAATTATTAGAGGTTCTCAAGCAGACAAAAAAAAAATCAGAGGCTTCAGGAATGGCCTTGCAGGTGTGGCAAAGGACCAAGTTTAGGTAATTTGCAAAGCAATGCACATAGACAGCCTCTAGAAACAGTGCGCCCCTCGAACAGATCCACTCATCACTACTGCACCATCGTATGTTTGGGCCACAACGTTCAGGTCAGCAATGTTATTGAACAAAAGAACCGGAATCTTTCTTTGATGTTACCTTCAGGTTGAACATAATGCACACATACAGTGGGCTGTTCTGTGTGCCCATCCTTGGCTTCATCTGCCATTACTGCATACATCTTCGATTCCTATACTTCTTGAATTATCTGCCTCATTTTTGAAAACTGTTTCTAAGGCTTTCATTTTAGATTTATAAGCATTTATAGAAATGCATTAATTTAGTTTCAAATCATTTTTCAATTTATTCCATGCCAAGGATGCAGAATCCACAAAATCCCTTTCCCAAATATTGTACGGGGCATTTGGGACAGCAAGCATTAGAAAGTCGTGAGAACACAAAAAGTGTTGTCCGGCACTTTTCTGCATGAATAAAACACATAGGTAGTATGGGAGCAGACCAAGAATTGCCTTTTAAATATAAGTATACCATTGACAGAGCCTACTAGTGACCAGAGCAGACCACTCCACCCGAGAGTATAACTCAAAGTAGTAAGTCATAGCTTCACAGTTGGTAATGACTCTCAAGGAAGCATGGTAATCATATGATGTCAACCATATGAAGACACTGAACAGAGGTATGCATATATATAAGATCACAGGAGTCCAACACAAGGAAGAAAAAAGTGGCGTCAACATTAAAACAAAAACACATCTTATGTATAGTAAAATAAGATTATAAAAACACAATTTTAGTCTGAGTGTTTGTTTTTTTACCAGGTACTACACATGTGGCTTAAAAGTGAGGGAATCATCAATCAAAATACATAGATATTTATAACAGTCAACAACTTCTATTTTATCTCCCTAACGAGTGACCACAGATTTGCACATTATACCAAAAAAAGTATATGCCATTAACATTACAATATGTATTCCACTTTTTTTATATATATTATTGCTTTATGTCATATTAACCTTGTCAAGCTGTCTATCACTGCAGCTCACAGACCAAGTTAAATAAACATATTTTAAGCTGCTTTGTGAGCTCACATTTCCCTTTTCGTTTTCTGTTCGGATATGCTCCAAGAGACAGAGATAACCACTTATAAAAATGGAAACATGGCGAGCAAAAAGAAGCAAAAGTGGAGAGAATGCATGACAAGAAAAGACCATGAGAAAAGAAGGGACCAGAAACAAATTCTGATAAATCATCCAAGCAGGGTTTATGTCCGTTCTGCACTATGAGTACAGTGGGTTTAAAAAGTTTTAAGTGCTTTTCACTTTTTGTTTTAACTTCAGATACATTGTGTCATAGATTTAACTTCAAGTTCTTAAAATAATCTAATATATGTACAATTACCAATAAATTAGAACGTGCAAACCTTGTATAAAAAATGTTAAAATGTCAATAGCTGATCAAGCAAAGTTGTTGTTAGAAAATGTGCTATTACTATCAATATCTAAACCCCTGGTGCCTTCACTTAGGCCTGTGCCCTAGGCTTCCGAGGCTTATTTGGGTAGTTAAGTATTCAAAATCTTCATATGCATAGTGTTTTCATACAATTTTGGTTAGAAAATGTATCCGCCAGTGTGGCGGATAGCCTTCCAAGATGTACTCACCAAACGTAAAATCTATAGGCCTTTGGCACTTGGCGGGTGTTAATTTCGGACCCTGGGTGTGTATGTGATTGAACAGACAAAATTTTATATGTGCAGATGAATAATTAAATTATTTGTACTCGTAACGATTTTGTTATTTACTACATTTACGTCTACAAATCACAATTTTCAGTTAAGAGTCATGTTTCAATGATTACACAGTTATTTTTAAATCACAACCTTGGATTTACAACTACAAATCCCAACTTTCAGTTACAAATCTAGTTTTTACGATTACTAACTGCTGGCACTACAGTAACTCCATTGTTTTAATTCAGCGGATCCAACCGCACAAGTCAAAAACCTAGATAGCTAACATAGCAACAGCCCATCGAAGTCCAGAGCTAACTAAATTGACAGGAGTTAAGTGTGTAGATTTTTTTATACTGAATTAAATTTAATAAAACTTGCAAAAAAGGAGGAGTATAAATACTGTAATAGCAGAATTCTGAGGACTTGCATACAAGGATATATGTCTATTCCGTCTGGTTGATGTATTAACTGACTGACCACAGCTGCCTGTCATAAATTAAAGGTTTTTGTTTAGTTTAGGAAATGGCAAAGGTTGTAGTTACCATAACAATACTTTCCGAAACAGATTGTAAGCTTTTAGTGCAATCTAGCTCGTAGCCCCTGAATGCTGTGTATCCTGGGTTCCATCATTGGAGACCAATTTGCCACTGATCGTTGTTGCTCCAATCACAGGCAGGATACCTCATTAGAACATTACTTGTTTGGAAATAAAAAGTCCAATTGAAATGGCCTATGTCTTCCTCCCTTTTCACCTTTAGCATAGGATACACTGGACCATCCTCTATGAAAGGAAATGAAATAGTGCCATCTCACAATTCCTTGCAGCAGCATACCTACACCATTCGGTCCTCAAACAAGTTTCATAACAGCGGACCCAGACCTTGTGGCCTTCATGACCCTATTAGCTAGACGACTGATTACTTCATTGGAAGTCAGCCACTCCCCCATCACATGATAATGCATGGATCAGAGATGTTCTCCAGTTTAGTAAATTAGAACAGATTAAGTACACACTGCGTGAGTCTATCAAGAAGACCGTGTATGTATGTTGTTTTGTTTTTCTTGTTAGTTCTTTGTATTCTTTTATATCGTATGTATATACATAGATATCTTTTATATATATTCTTCAGATTGTGGGAATAAGATGCTTAGCTTTGAGGCAAGGGAGAAGCCCGCTGCATCATGAGAGAGGGAAGTTAAGCTTGGCAGGGAGCCTAGGAATGTGAAGAGATAGCACCCAAACCACTACTGTCTTGGTCAGTGTTACAGAGAATAAAGCAACAAGTGAGAGTGGAAAAGTACTGCAGGTGAGGGGGGGAGCATTAACCACAAAAACTTAGAGACAGAAAATTTGGGCAGACTCTGCTAGAGAGAGCCGCGGCTGCACAGTCTCCAGATATTCTCGCTTGAAGTTCTATCTGCTAAGGTAATATTATTACAGTGTATAAGCATTGATGATTAAGGGTGATACTACTAAGAGTGTTATATTGTTTATACTAAAATTACTAAATTAATTAATAAACGTGTGATCAATTTTACTTGTCTCCAGTAGTCTTCTTCACATTAACGGACCCGGTGGAATATGGGTTATTCCAACAATTTCCATCCTTAAACATAGTTTAGGAATGGAGTGCATGAAAGAGGAAATTAGATTTTGCTATGTGGATTTATGTTACTTAACGTTTTAACTTTAATTTGGATTATTAATTATAACTTTTATTTTGGTTTAATTTGAATATTGATCTTGATTATTAATCACAACTTTTAAAGATGGTTGATCATTTTAATTTTGATTCCGATTTTGGATTTTAATTTAAAGTTTAAAATTGGATTATTGTGATCAGAGGGGGTGTTAGACTGCCCTTAGTGCCTTGACAGTCAGCGAACCTAGTGTTAGGGGTGTTGCTTAGCAACCGAAACCCCCTCCCTGCAGCAGCCCTGTTACAGTCCCCACAGAGGGGGACCATTACGCCCTGTTCACAATTCATCCGTTGCGCTGGTCCGTTGCGCCGGAAGTCAATTAATTTCAATTGAGGGCTTCGTGACGGACTGGCCCCCTAGCGGACAACGGTTTCCGTTGCGATATCTCGACAGATACGTTGAATATTTTCAACTTTCGCGTTGTAACGGACACGTTGAAGTGAACAGTAAGTGAAGTTGCTCATTCAACTCAAAATGTTTCTTGTTGTATTATCGTAACATGTAAATTACATATGTCTAAATAGTGTAATAGTTGAAGTTACTAATATTTTAACCTTATAGTATGAATATTTTTTTTTTTTAAAACAACCAAAACTAACCAACACAAACTCATGCTGAGAACGCTAGCCACATATTGATAACATTGAAAATATTATCAACACAAGATCGTTAATATAACTTAAAACGTTACCTTCCATTCCAACTTCAGCTGCTACCGCTAACCAAGCTGCCGCTCTCATAGATTGGTTGCGGTAGCAATCTGAAGTTGTGTCGAAAAGACAAGGATGCCCTGAAACCGCCAAAATCACAGACTCCTCCATTGTTGTTTTTCTTGCGTTGAGTTTGGACAACACGCAGTCTTAACGGACGTGACATTGCATTATTCCAGCGCAACGGACCAGCGCAACGGATGAATTGTGAACAGCCCAGGTAGCCAAAATAACTCGGGCCAGCAGCGGCCCAAATCCGGCACGCCGTAAGAAATCACTCAGCCCGAGTCTGGGTGCCGGACTCATGCCGGACTCGTGATGAATGACGCCCCAGAATCGGCCCAGGTACACTGGGCCGATTCCAAACGCCTTCACTAAGCCGACACTGGGCCAAACATGGCCGGTATTGGACCGGAATCACCCCGATAAAAGTGCTGGAATTGGCGCAAGTCTGGGCACCGCAATCATGCCGAACTCATGATGAATTATGCTTGAATATAGGGGCATCCGGAAACTCCCCTGACATTAAATAGGTTATATTACATCAATATGCTTCATTATGAGTAAAATAAAGACAAGCAGACCATGTTAATACCAATAAAACAATATATTCGATAATAAAACAATTTCAAAATGTGTAGTATTTTAGATAGTAACATCTATTTGTGTAGGGTCTAGATCCGCAGAGGAGCAGGCCAGCCGTACAGCGCGTTCTCTTCTCCCTCAGTCTCTGTCGGATGCCAACTGCAGCCAGCGTTTAATACATTTTTCTATTTCGCCATCAGAAGCAGCAGCACTCAGCGAGTTCTGACGGAGAGCCTCTTTGTTAACGACATAGAGATATAGGACAACATAGATTAAGATATCTGGCCTATTACACAAGAATGTATTTTTGCCTGATGCAGATGGTTCGTAATTGGTGAAACAACATATGATTGGTTAACCTTACAATAATTAGCAAATCAAACTTACTGAGAACGACGTCTTTTATGGCAAGTGGCTCAAAGCCATACTGTCCATTCACACCCCTCCAATTTATTTTCCTTGCCAAGTTATTTGTCATAATTTTGGACATGATTCTCCACACTGATTCCTTCACAGTCATTCCTCCGACCAGCCCAAAACAGGTGACCTGAAAGACAAAATGAAATGGTAAATCAATAGCATCTGAATCTGTAGTATGCCTTAATCATCCTATTGACTAAAACATTTTTTTATCGAAAATTGGTAACATGCTTAATATGAAATTAAAAAGATTTGCGTACTAATTTTTGTTTGTATTCTGGCTGGCCAGAAATGCTGTCCTCAATTTGGCGAAGATCCTTCAGGGAGGTGGCAGGAAAGCCATGGACCTCTGGCACCTCTATCCCTGGGCTCCATTGGTGGCGCTGCAGTTGCAGCAAAATCATGTGCTGCTGCTGTTTTATTGTTTCCAGCGCAGTTAAGATCTCACGCACAATTGCTAGAAATCAAAGCCAAACACAAGCCTAAATTCCCAAAATCTATAGCACATAATAATAATTCATTTTATTTTGTTTTAAGTGCTTTTTCTAGATACTCAAAACGCTTTACACAATTTGGTCGCCAATTAATATCACAGAACGAACAACGAATGGACCGACAGCTATCAAACACAATACTGAGTCTGAGTGATACCACGGCAGCCAATTTGCGCCAGACTGCACCCGACATATTAAGACAGACTTGCTCACACATAGACACACAGGCCGACTCTAGTTGAATTGGCAGTGATCGGTCAGGGCACTAGGAGGATGCGGCTTGTTTTTTTTTTATGTTGGGAGGAAACCGGAGTACCCACACAAACACGGAGAGAACATGCAAACTCCACACAGAAAGGCCCTTGGCTGAGGTAGGGATTGAACCCAGGACCATCTTGCTGTGAGGCAACAGTGCAACCACTGAGCCACCGTGCTGCCTGATAACGTGACATAAAGCACAGTCAAACAGCCAAGCAACACTAAAAGCTTATGGCATGTGAAATTACGCAAAGCAAGTGCAATTCACCAACATATCTCCCCTTCCCCAATTTTTTTTTATTTGGTTTAAACCTGAGTATACCTGTAGAAAACAATTCCTCAGCACAAAACCATGCCATCAACCATTATAAAAATATAATGCAACAAATAAAACAAGAACTACATACAGAACACTTAAAAATTAAGTGTTACTAATAATTAGTTTGAATGTGCTACAATTCACACTTACGATCACACGCAGACTGGTGAGATCTGTGGGATATGTGTTCCCCGGCCTGGCTGGAGGATGCTAGGTTTGTCGGATTCCCTTGATTTGGTTCCTGTATTTTTTGCTGATTCATTTGAAAAGCAATGGTTGGGGCAGGGGCTAAGTCATTTGGACGCCTTTTTTGTGGAGGTTGTTTTGGCTGCTCATCCACGTCCTCCTCTTCGCTTTCAGTGAAAATCCGCCTATTTATGCCTCTGTTGAACAAAACGAGTTTGTGTTTTAATATCTGGATTTGAAATCAAACAGCAAAATAGCCAGGTTACAAGACCCTGAAATCAAACAGCAGTAAGCTAATAGCCAAGACCTATGTTTTAATTGTGAAATTAGTTGAATTTTAATTCCTATGCCTACCTTTTCTTTCTTTTTAAATATGCTGTCCGCTGGTCATCTTCCTCCTCTGTTTGGAGATCCGTCATTGCCAGTGCCCTGGGGAGCAGCAACCTTGCCTGACTGAATGAACCTGTAAAAATAGCAATTAATCCAATATGTTTATAGTCATCAGATTGCAAATACCTTTTTCTCATATAAAACTTT
>JAVQIZ010013896.1:0-18706 GCA_036023535.2 Galaxias brevipinnis | reverse complement strand
AGCCGATACGGCGGCTTAAATTCCTCATCCCCTCTGCACCGTCCCTGTCTCTGCTCCAGAGTGTGTAGGTGTGTGTGTGTGTGTGTGTGTGTGTGTGTGTGTGTCCGTATGTGTGTGAGCGGCCATGTGTCTGGGAATAGAAAGGGAGGGAGGGAGGGAGGGAGGGAGGGCTGGGGGGGCTTTGTTTGGGAGAGCAGGCGACAGCCCTTCTCCTTCCCTCTCACCAGCCCGTCTCCTGTGCCAGGCTTGCCTTTCTATAGCCTCTCTCCAGCGCCAGAGACAAAACACACACACATGATCTCCCCAGCTCTTCTGTTTGAATCTCAGCTCTCTAAAGCCCACCTTCATTATAAACCAGTCAGAGTGACTCCTAGCCACGACAAAGGAGAAAGGGGGTATTCTCAAGTGTTATGTAGGAGACGGTTTCCTATACACACAACCACCTGGTTGTAAGGGTTAAAGGGGGATGCATTTGTTAAAGATATAGAGAGCAAAGTCTGTGGTGGTGCATAAACTGCCGTCCTTTCTGTGGGATTCCATCAAATAAGATGAGGACCAGAATGGTTATTACAAAAAAAGACCACAAACGCCACCTGCTGGATAAGGTTGATTATGCAGCCTGGGAGACAAGACAAGTCTTTTTTAGCTTTGATATCCAATATAAACTATGGAAGCATAAAGCTGTCCAAATACTAATAAAAATGCAATATGTAAAGTGGCAATGTAAACCAGAGATTGCTTTTCCATGTCCCACTCATCTTTGTATTTGTATTGGCCAGTTCAAATACTTCGAGTAGGCCTACAATTGAATTGAATAGAATTTATTTTTACGATTAGCATTTTCATTTACCATTCTATATTCATGTATATAGTATATATGCTGTGAATGTTGGATAATGTAAATTAAAATACGTATAGGCAAAAGGGAAAACAGCGCCTCCCGTCTTCTTTTGCGCTTTCATTTGACCACGCTCACTGACTCTCAATTTGAAAGCTATATGATTGCGTGGTAAACTGCCTAACTGTGCAATCACACTAATGAATCTTTAAATAGGCTACATACATCTGTGTTATACGGAACAATGTGGTAGATCTGTTGTTTCTTGGCAAAACTGTCCAACTGGAGAAGCCCTATATACCAACTTTAAATAGTCCGAACTGAACTATTATGTACACTTGAAATAGTTCTCTTAAAATACAAATTTAAAAATTTAAAAACAATATAACAAAAATTATTGCGCAGACTTGAAAAAAAGCCTTTCACCACTAGATGGAGAGCTTTAGCTATGCACATGAGCGTGGTTTTTTTTCGAAGGTTGGGTTTTTATGTTTTGGTTGATTTTACAAGGGGGGGGTAATATTACTAGAGTGCATATCTGTTTCTTCCACGCAAAGACCATATCACATATCTCACGTCCACGAGCCGGAGGGCCCCTTTTATCTCTTAAGGGAGGGAGGCGTAGCCCTCTTGCTCTCTCACTCGACATACGTACCATTCTCTCCCACCAGCACCCACAGCTCTCACTAAACACAACCTGCTTCATTCGACGTCCTTGAGACCTACAGGCAGCATAGCAGAATATGGTCGGCTGTTGCAACTGAGACCCGTTGCCACCAAAAACGTGCCTTTTGCAGGTCCTCGTCCTCTCCATCACGGAGAAGTAACGGGCTACCCGTGGTCCTTTAATATTTGGGTTGAGCGCGCTATTGCTCCCCAGGATCCTCAGGGGCGTACACGGCACCTCGTTAGCCAACGGAAAGGGTGGCCGCGTATAGTGAAAAGGACGAGGATAGGAGGGGTGGTTGAATACTGACGATTGACGCGAATAAATAAACAACTGTGACCGCTGAGACAGAAGGTTTCTGTCTATGATCTACGCACCTGGTGAGACGCGAAAGGGAATCCACTGAGTAAGTTTTTTTTCCCGTGACTCTCATAACTGTGTTATCTGCTTGACCTGATTTCAGTGATTTGTTTTATAGTCGCGGCGCAATATTCAAGCCCTAGCCAGACAGCCCAGTCGCAGCATCCAAGCGACACATCGAGCTGCGCCGTGTTGCCTTGGGTTGGGATGGATGGAGGACCTTGCGGCGGCCTACCTCGGATCAAATTCGCCATCACTGGAATTATGTAACATTAGGCGAACTAGTTTGATGTTCGGTTGTAAAAATACATCGATTTTTTTAAAGGGCGGCGTGACATCATTCGAAACATTTGGAATAATTGTAGCCTCGTGCGCGTAAAATCTAATTTTCACACGCTATGGCAATTACACTGTACATAGTCTACATTGTAGGTAAACAGACAGCAACTCGTCCTTTGTTAAAATGTTGTGAATAATAACCCGTGCTTTGTTCCCTCCTGCCATAATAATTTATTGCACGTCTATTAGCTATTCTGTCCTGCCGACAGGTGTACCACAACAACATGTTTTATCTTGATGCTTTGATGATCCATCATGTATATCGATCTGTTTTGGAAGCTGAAAGTATTTAGGCAAGGAGAAGGGGCAGTTGAGGTTTTTGCATCGACGGGGCATTTGCAGTGGCGCCAGCGGCCAGACGTGGCTAGGGAAAGCAAAAGAGAGACAGAGCGAAATGACGGCTAGGTGTTTTCAATGAAAGTGTAGTATACGAGTGAGCACAAGGGGGGTTCATGGGTGTTGTGATGTGAGAATAGGCCTAGTCTGTTCCAACATGACGTGCATTAAATGATAACCACTGCCCATTACGTACTCTTGTTAGGAATTTGCACAGTGCAGAGGATTATGACTAGTTTCTCTGACCAAGCACTTAGAACGGGCATGCCAGTAACAGCACTCATTTCAACGCAAACGTTTTGGCTTTTTTCTTCCAGCTTCCTAAAACCTTAGGCTAGGCCCGGCCTTGTGTTTGTATACAACATCCCAGAGAGTGATCTCTAAAGTCCAGCTGTCGCTGTAGTGTAGGCCTATCAGTAACTTAGCGGTGTTTCCTCCTGGAGACTGTGAGAGAGTAGTGTTTGTTTTTTGTCCTCTATTCACACACTTCCCTATTGTCCTGGCTATTCTCCTGGGTCGTCTTATGGAGGGAAGAACATGGGGACCACATCTTTGTTGCGCGGGCCAAGTTGGTTGACAATATTATGCGGGCTAATGGGACACACCCATGCTGTATTCCTGGCAGGACTGTGAGGATAGGACATCAAGGTAGGACTGGACTAACACCACCCATGTTGTCCTCGGAAGCACTGAGGGTGTGTTGGTCCCCTGTGGCGGTGTCCCCTTAGCCTGACCAAGTGGACAAGGGCCAGCTTCTCCATAGCAGCAAGGACAGTTTGGTCCTATGGAGATCAATCAGAATCCTGATTTGTCCCCCGACAGACACACACAAACTAATATATGAGTTGAAGCTTGTCGTTGTGTGCTCTGTAGCTCTGTGTTCGCCTGGTGAAGTGTTTTCCAGGGTGAAGTATGTGGTGGACGTGCAGCCTCCACCCCCTGTGCTGGGGGTTGGGGGTGAGGGGGTCGTTGATAAAGGAGAGGGGTTGATAGAGGGGGTCTATATCTAGCCTGGAGCCGCTCTGCGCTGGGACACGTTGCAGACATAGAGGGCGGTTCCGGTCTTGACAGCCCGTCATCTGGCACCCCCGACAGGACAGAGTAGGGTGGGATTAACCGGACCGGTCAAGTGGTAATGGGCCGAGGTGCTGGAACTAGGCTGAGCTGGACCGTGGGGCTGGGGCTGGAGGGCGGGGCTGGGGCTGGAGGGCGGGGCGGGGCGGGGCGGGGCGGGGCGGGGCCAAAGTGGGCAGGAGTGCGCTGACCATCAGGAGGCTGCAGGAATGTGGACTATTGTTGCTAAGCGTGGATGTGATCAATCCTTACTCATACCAAGGCAGAATTTGTGTTTTAATTGACAAAGGAACCACTGTTATCGTATATTAATATCCTGATATGAAATGAGCAGTATTACGTGGAACGTGATCAGACCCAAGTCATATCTGTAACACATCGGGGGAGGTGAACGAGGGAGGTATTATTAGAAGTTACAATGATGCAATCCACCTCTCCCTTTCTCTTTATCTCCCTCCACACCTCTGTTGCTCTCTCTCTCTCTCTCTCGCTGACTCTCCACCACTCCCCCTCCGCCTGTCTCCCTGTCTCTCTCTCGGTCTATCTCCATGCTAGTAACTGTCACGACCGATGAGACGGGAAAAACAGATTTGTTTGTTTTCGCTCCTCTGCTGTACTCCGATAAACTGTCATTTTTGGCCTCTAAGTCATTTTTAATCTGAGAGAGGAACAGGCCGCTCAGCAGCTGCCCAGCCCGGCCTGCGTGCGCACACCCGCACGCACACACACACACACACACACACACGCGCGCGCGCACACACATACACACACACACACAAGTATACTCTTATACTCATATGATGATCATCAGCTTTTTGCAGATGAATAATATGAAAAGCAGCATTCAAAAACTGTTTGTATGTGTTACATTGTTTGGATAACCTCCGCCTCAAGCTTATCTGCTACACATTCCAAGTAAAATAGTAAGAAATCTGTGTCTTCAGATCCTTAGTTTGACCAGGAAGCTCAGAGGAGAGGATACGAAGGGAGGAATGCTATTTTATTCCGTCATATTTAATAAATACACGTTGACATTTTTGTCACTAGTTTGTGGAAGAAGAAAAGAAACAGTAAACATACAACGTACCTGTTTCTAAGTCCATTTCTAAGTCTCCTGGGAGTTGGAGTTGTTTTTGAAAGGGGATGGTAAAACGTAGTGATTCCTGTGTAAACATTGATTGGTTGGTCCTGTAATGGAAAGCCAGA
Organism: Galaxias brevipinnis; assembly: GCA_036023535.2. NCBI lineage: Eukaryota > Metazoa > Chordata > Actinopteri > Galaxiiformes > Galaxiidae > Galaxias > Galaxias brevipinnis. Next base: position 13,886 of record JAVQIZ010013896.1, on the reverse strand, counting down.
AATGTTTTGCGCCCCATCTATGTCCGGCCATGCTGCTGAGTGGGACTGACTTCAGCAAAAGATAGACCGACAGGTCGAACACAAGAGACCGCTGTGGAAACGTCCATGAAAACCTTAGCAATGTGTTACCCAACGATACTAATGGACTCGCAATGTTATGGCACAGAATTTAAAACAGAAGTAGATTGCACTTAGCGCGAAGGGTAATGCTTATAAAACACCTAATTTGTTTGTTTCTCTTATGGCTTTTCTAAATTCTTCAAGATGCTACACTCAGGTCAGGTATTTAAAAACATACACATGAAATATTAATGTAAACCTAGTCTGACAGGCTTATAATGACAGTTGGTTGAAGGGGGGCCATGCGGCCCTAGAATCCTGAAAGACGCCCCTGGTCTAGCGGGCGTCCCCTCTTCCTACGTCCCTGTCCCTGGACACATGACAGGCCACTGTAAATCCTAGGGCCTTTGTATCGTCCCTCACCACTCTGTCAGTCAGTCCTGGTAGAGTGGAGGTGATCTGGAGATATGATGAATGGGAGGTCCTCTCCAAACACACGCTGCTGTCTGACTGGCCTATGCCTCCCTCTCTCTGTGTGGGTTGGTGCCCTTACTCATTCTATTGTTGTGGGCGCTTATCTCTGTCTGACCTTTGACCCCGGTATGCCCAGATTTAGGCACACTGACCCATAGCCGGCACAGTGATCAATGGCCTGCGTACTTAACCTCGCCATTTCCTCACGTTTTCATTGGCCTCGCCAGTGTTTATGTTTGACAGTGTCCGCATGGGCTTTGCGAGATACAGTGATTTGTGTGTGAATGTGTGTGTGTGTGTGTGTGAGTGTGTGTGTGTGTGTGTGTGTGTGTGTATGAGAAAGGGTGGGTTATTATTGTCCCAGTGTCTCTCTTGACACAAGGGAAGGAGAGGAGGAAGTTGGAGTAGAGAGAAGGGGAGAGAAGTGCCACTCCAGCCCTGGGAGTGAGAGAAGGATGTGAGATTAGTTTCCCTTTCTCTAGGGCCTCTCTTTCTGTGTAACTCTCTCCAGCTTCGTGCCCTGGTCATTACATGGTCACTTCCACACTCCTCGTTCTCGCTGAAGAGACAAAATGAACATGCTTGTAAGGGAACAGAGAGAGAACCGAATGTGAGTGTGTGTGTGTGTGTGTGTGTGTGTGTGTGTGTGTGGCTTCAATTGGTATCAATATGCTGATGTGTCTTAATCGAGTTTAATGGTGGTTGTTCCAGATAATCTCAGATTAGCCGTCACAAAACCGGGTCTAATCTGACGTGAGATTGGGCTCAGACAGCAGAGTGGCCTTCGTCTAAGGCTGACCCTAACACCAACAGTAGCCCAAGTCAAGGGGCAGCGGCTCTAATAGTGGGTCAACGCCATGCCCTGTCACCTTGAGTGGCGGGTGGTTGGTGGTTCCTGCTGTGCAACGAGATGTGGTGATCACGTTATCACGTGTGGTCATCAAGTATTACGGGTCTGACAGCTGGGAGACAAACGTCAATACAGCTCCATTTCAAAACAAAGAATAGTGTACGAGATCGTGAGTAAGCCTTCCTGATGTCCTCCTCTACTTTGGCACATTTGAGAAAATCTTTTATTAGCTTAGTTCAGACAAAGTACAAGCAGTACCGTGGAGGATTTGGTTGTGCTAAAAATATATTCGGTTTGTAGGCTCAAAGTTTCCAGAGACGGCTACACGTCTGAATATATCAATGGAGACGTACAATTGTACTGATATGCAAAATTGCAGTCACTGGGGAAACGTGATTTTTCTATGTTGAGCCTGACACACCGAAGGCGACCAATGCACACCCATAGAGCCGTGAAGACACGACGCCCTCGTTCACCTCTCGCTCCGATCAAACGCCTCACACATCCCCGTCCACGTGAGTGACGGCGCGGGCCGAACCAGCTGCGTTCGCGCCCCTTTCGCGTACGGAGTTAATCTGCTTAGGGCACTCTCTCTCTCTCTCTCTCTCTCTCTCTCACTCCGGAGAGTGTATGTGCAAAGTGACCGTAGGGGTTTGGAGACCCTGAGAGCGCCATTAGGCAGACAGGATGCGGCCCCCGGACTCTCCACGCAGGCCGCTAATGTCTTACTGGAAGTGCTGCCGCAGCGCTCTGTCTGAGGACCTGGCAGTGGAACAAAACATTTACCCTGATCACCCCCACCCCGGCCTGCCCCGCCAGTAGAACGGACCTGGGGTAGCTGTGTGTGTATGTGTGTGTGGGGAGGGGGGGGGGGGTCCATTGTCACCCCCTCAGAGTCTTTTTCATCTTGTGTCGCAATTTAAATGAATAACAAACGTTTTTGTACGAGGCGCTCTTTCATTTTAGCTATTTCATTCCATCAAACGAGGTCGTTTACATTTACATAATAATTGTCTTTTCTTCGTTGAGGTTCGCCGATCAATTATACACAGCAGCTAAAAACACAGAGCATGACCAAGCCAGCCTCTCTTTCAAGGTAGCATGCTAACTGTATTGGTATGTAATGAATAATGAACTGTAATGAATGTTGTAAATGCTCCTTGGTCTGTGCACGACTGACTGAGTAGTCTTTCCATAGCGATGCTCTCGGTCCGCCGGCCATTCTTCCAGTCGGGGTGAGATGGCGGTAGCTAAGCTGTGAGACCATGGAGTCTTTCATGCTGATCATTTCTGTGCCCTTTTAGTACTTGGCACCAGCCAGAACGTGATTGATTCATCTTATGAGAGCTGAGTTGAGCCCTCGCAGGCCTGCCCTTCTGATAGACCCACTCTAATGGGGTCTAGTGCCTCGTCATTGGCCACGCACACACACACACACACACACCGTCATATTCAGTGCATCCGGTCCAGGAAATAGGGAAATAGATGGGTAAATAGATTGGGCATCCTGACCCGAGGAAAAGTCAGCTGAGCTCAGAATAGCAAGCCAATTGGACGGAATCGTGGGGTTGAGTGGAGAGAAGAGAACTCAAAAACAGTGTGTGTGTGTGTGTGTGTGTGTATGGTTGAGGCCAGCGATCAGATGATGGTGTGGTTTTTGGTTCTCCCAGGCGTTGCCATGTGATGATAATGCGTCTGGGACGAATGGCTGGGGCAGCTTTATGTGTGTGTGTGTGTGTGTGTGTGTGTGTGTGTGTGTGTGTGTGTGTGTGTGTGTGTGTGTGTTGTGTCTGTGTTCAAACCTGTGTGTCCGGTTGAAAAGGCTAAGCCACAGGTTATTGCTCCCACATTTTGCCCTTCGAGCGCTCCTCGCGTTAGGGTAAGGAGGTCGGAGGAGCTTTTGGTGTCACCCTGGCGACCGACAGCAGTAAACAAAACGAGTGTGAAGAAGGAAGAAAAAACAGCAGCGGCATGCTTCCCAGCCGAGACTCTAGGCGGTGTTGCTACGCAGGCGTTGCCAAGCGCGCAATGCTTTTTTTTTCATCGTCTTAAATCAGGGCTCGGCAAGGGGGGAGGGCACCAATACGTTACCCGGTGACTGATTAATGTCCATCCTGCTAGACCCTGGTGAACCCTTTCTACATTATGGTACCCTGATATATACACATCGTACTGGTTTAGACCGGTCTACAACACAGATCAATAGGACATTTCAAACAGTACCCTCTGTGAATGTCCTTGACCCCAGCCACTCCCTCTTTCTCTTGCTCTTGCTCTTGCTCTCTCTCTCTCTCTCTCTCTCTCTCTCTCTCTCTCTCTCTCTCTCTCTCTCTCTCTCTCTTTGTCTCTCTCCATGTGTCCCGGTCAATTCCTGAGTTCTGGAATCTATTAGAGCAGGAGTCTCCAGCAGAGAGCAGCTCTCCTGTTAGCGTGGACTGTCTGGCTGTCTCCCTTTTAAATGAAACACAGTTCAGACGGTCCACCTTCGTCTCTGGCACTGGGCGGTTGATACACTGTTATGGCCTCTGATGATAATTCCTTTTCATTTCCCCATCATGAAGATATTCTAATGAAACATAAGCATCATTAATGTAACGGTCCCAATGTAGGCCAGAAAAAACACGTTCCACGCCAGCTGCAGGTGGTGATTTAACCATGTTCTTTGAGCTAAGGGCACCATTTTTGTTGGGGTGTCTGAATGGAATGTAACAGTCACAAATCTCTCATCCCCTCCTCTCTCCCTCTCTCTCTCTCTCTCGCTCTCTCTCTGTCAGGATGGCTGACGTGTCGCAGGAGGAGAAACTCCAGGCCATTGCTGTAAGTAATTTTCACACACACACACACACACACACACACACACACACACGCATACACAGGTTTACGGTTTCAGAGTCAAGAAAGCATAGCTCCATGCCAGAGCTGGCCCCCTAGTCTAATTGACTCAACCTTTCAGACCCCCATATCTTGCAGCCATTAGTGTTTGTGAATATTTGAATGGGCGTGGGCAGCACCCTCTTCCCCTCTCAAATTCCTTCTCTCTCGCTTCCCCAGCATCGCTTTGTCTGTCTCTGTCCTTTCTCACTGCCTACCGTCTCTCCCTGTCATGCTCCTCTTCTGTCATGGTCTCACATGTCGTTCTGAGCGTGTCTTTGCGCTAACTGTGTGTGTTCTCCGCGGCCCAGGAGAAGAGGAAGAGGCAGACAGAGATCGAGAACAAGAGGAGGCAGCTGGACGACGACCGGCGGCAGCTCCAACATCTGAAGGTATGGACACACGCAAGCCAACACACACACACACACACTCACCAGAAACCAACACATGTACACACAGCCAAAGAAAAAGACAAACCGGTTCTCTCTGCCTCACCGTATGCTTAATTAAACATCACACCGATGGAAATACTATGTAATGTCGGTGCCGGGCAATGTTCAGCACGGCCCGGAGATCGAGTCTGGGTCAAGTGGCTCCACGTACTCGATATAGACACACACACACGCGTGCGTGCACACACACAGGCAAACGCGCACACAGACACTCACACACACAGTTATCAAGGTATTTTCAGCACTGGACAGTGCTTCGGGTCAGTGATAAGAGTAAGGGTGGTGGTGAGGGTCGTGAGCGTGTGCACCTCTCTATGAAGAGCGCGACCTCGCCTGCTCCCGTTTTTGTATGTTCAGTTTTAAATGTGTGTATGTGTGTGTGTGCGTGTGTGTTTGCATGCATGAGCATCTGCTGAATGCGGGGTGCGGTGTGTGTGTGTGAGGCCCATTTCCTGTTTGTCGGGAGGGGGACAGAAATCTGTTTCCTCTGGCTAAGCCCCCTGCATTGTCAGTGGCTTCTATATTCTTTTGTCGCGTACTACACCCCCCCCCTCCCCTCCCCCCCCACACACACACATTGGACTGTCCGCCTCTTGCGTGAATGTCCTGCTGCACACCATGGCAAACAGATGGCCATAATCATTTAGAAAACTCATATTATTGACATAGCATCATCAAGTTTTTAGATTTGTTATTCTAATCCCAACTGACACCCACCCACAGATATAGCCACCCACCCACACACACACACACACACACACACACACACACACACACACACACACACACACGTACACACACACACACACACACACACACACACACACACACACGGAGAGTGATACGTTCTTGTATGAGGTTGTTAAGAAAACACAGTGTAAGTAACAGAGGGCCTGCTCTTAATAATGAGCCTTGGCCTAGATGATGATGTCAGCAGCTGTAGCCAGGAGAGCTTCTCTGATTAGGCCTCTGTGCATGAACGCTTCCAGCCTGTTGGATTAACCAACCATACTATTCAAATACACACACACACACACACACACACTCACTCTCTCTCTCTCTTACCCAGCACAGCAAACCCTCTCCTTAAAAAAACATAAGAGAGCGTCTCCTTGGAATGTTGGGAAAGAGCTCTAAAAAGTCAACTCTTCAACCTCCCCATGGTGCTGCTCAACATGTGGATGTGGGTGTGTCTAAATGTGTGTGTGTGTGTGTGTGTGGGCCTGCGTGCGCCCCTGTGTGTGTGGACCAGAGAGAGAGGGAGGGAGATAGACAACATGATCATAGTTCCGCCCATTGTCTGCAACGTCAGCAGGTTTTACTCCAAAGAACAATAGAACAGACGTAAGCGCTGGTGCTCCCTGGCTCTACAACCATGTCTGTGTGTGGCTGTGTGTGTGTGTGTGTGGCTGTGTGTGTGTGGCTGTGTGTGTGTGTCTGAGAATGAGGGTCCTCATGTGCTCACTGCTAAAGCACGCATGATCGAGTGTGTTCAGTGATGTCATGACTTTTGGTTGGGTGTGGTGAGCGACAGAAAGAGAGAGGGAGAGGGACAGAGGGGGGGGGGGGGCGGCTGGAGTCTCTCTGAGAGCAGAGCTGGATCTATTCCCCATGAGAACATCCAGGGCTGAGGTATTGCAGGGTGTTAAATTACATTGTGTGCGAATTGCACGGCGCTCAGTGCAGCTGGACATCTGGGAACGATGTGTAGCAATAGGAGGGAGGGAGGGGAGTGACAGACAGGCGATAAAGACAAAGGAAACGATACACGCGGACCGTTACGGTCAAGCAAAGAACAAAATGAGCTCGGGTCAAGATAGCGACTTCCAAAAGAGGGGGAAGAAGGAGAGGAGAGGTGTGAGGGGGGTGTTTGTGTGCATCCAAAAGTGGAGGGCCTTTGCTCCGAATCATTTTTTTTGCATCATTGGAAAAGAATTCACATAAAGACACACGTCCAGGTTTCAGGCGTTGCTGTGGAAATGGAGCGTTCCCCTGCTTTTCCACATGGCCCGCTGGTAGAGCTCCTCCTCTCGGCTGGGGCCAGGCTGCAGCCTCTGAAGAGAACACATTGTCTCTGTAGACTTGACCAAACATCCCGAGCATTTGTTTTTATATCTACCCCAGATACAGCAGGGGCTGGTGGAAGTGGGGGAGGGAGGGAGGGAGGGAGGGAGGGAGGGTGGAGAGCAAAAATAACGCTTTCAAAAATCCCAAGCCGAGGGTTTGCTGAACTAGGACAACGTAAGCTGGGAGAAAGAGATAGGAGTAACAATGAGCTGTACACAAATGAAAAACAAAGAAAGATAAGAAAGAAAATATAACGAACAATATCCATTTTAACCTTCTTCTTCTCTCCTTTCTTCTCTTCACAATCTCGTTTCGCTGACACGAAACCCTGCTGTACTAACGTATCTCTCGTGTTGCTCCCCGACAGTCGAAGGCCCTAAGGGAGCGCTGGCTGCTGGACGGCGCCCCGGAGGAGGAGGAGACCCAGCTGCGTCTTCACGAGGACGAGGTGAAGACCAAGCTCCTGGAGCAGGTCATCCTCAGGTCAGTAGGACTCGTCGCCCCGGCCTCCATGCTTCACCATAGCTCTCACACAAAGGGCTGAGTAGAGTCTACCTTCACTGTGAATGTCAGTGAAAGATTTCAAAAGGGCAAAGGTCCTGATCTGTGTGTGTGTGTGTGTGTGTTTGTTTGCTTGTCTCAGACTGGAGCAGGAGATCGAGGAGCTGGAGACAGCCCCAGAAACTAAGGGCGTGGCCACTGAGAATGGAGGTAAGTGGGGTGGCCATGACAACACATTAGATATAGCCAAAACAAAAGAAACGACGGAAACGCGGCACGGACCTCTGAGTTTAAATGGGGTGCCTAATTGGTACAACATTATTATCTGTCTAACATTTCCTGTCCTCCCGAAAGTCATTAGAAGTATCTAGCCTTTCAGTCTCAAATCATCTCTCTCCCTCTCCCTCTCTCTCTCTCTCTCTCTATCTCTCTATATCTCTCTCTCTCTCTCTCTCTCTCTCTGTGCCACGTCGCCCTCTACAGGTGAAAACGGAGTGGTGCAGGCATCGGGACAGACTCCCAGGAGGGAGGTGACGGGCATCGAAGCCAAACTCCTGGGTCCCAGTCCCGACCAGGCCAGCGCTGACAACCCAGTGACGCTGGTCTTCATGGGCTACAAGACGGTGGAGGAGGAGCAGGAGAGCCGGACCGCCCTTGGCACGGAGGGGGTGGACGGCAACGTCAAGGCCGAGTTTGTGGTCATCGAAGATGGCGAGGGCAAGACAGGAGCAGAAGGGGCCACAGAGGACCAAGGCCCCCCCAATGGCAGCATGGCGGAGACAGGGGAGGCCAACGGGGGAGGGGAGGCTGGAGAGAACGAGAAGAAACAGACCTGCAAATGTTGCACGGTCATGTGAGAATGTGTGTGCATGGGTGTGGGCATGCATGCGTGCGAGAATGTTGTGCGCATTTGATTACGTCTGTGCGCGTTTGTGTGTGTTGATGTGTGCGTGCGTGTGTGTGTGTGTGTGTGTGTATGTGCGTGTTCCTGAAAGGGAGAATGTGTTTCAGGACTGTAGAAAGCAACGAGTGCAGTTACCCAGCCAAAATATCAACAACAACAGCTAACAGCTTCGGTCACTCCAATACTCACAAAGACTCATATGTACAGAATACTCCTCTGATATGTATTTTATGTTTGATTTCTATTGATATTTTTCTATTTTTCTGTCTTGACATTTATATTGTATTCAGTATATCTTTATTATTGGACCGTATGTAAGTTCATCGTTATTGTTGAAATGTAACGGCTCTGGGGATTGTACTGCTATCCAAAGGGGACATCTGGAAACCTTTCATCATTGTAATTTAGTCAGAACAACAATATGATGGTCACAGATACTTATATTGCTCTGTGTATCAGCTATTTATCAGTCAGTTTAATATTACGATATTGTCCCTGAGATATTATTTTGAATAGTATTTTAATATATTGATATCAAATTATGTTTTATACAATGTATTTATTGCTTTGGTTCTCTAAATTCCTCTGCAACCATCGTCTGCATGAAAACTTGTGAAAATGACACCATTAGCACTTACAATCATTGAAAAAAACTTGCTTTTTTGACTCATCTACTCACATACAGTCATGTGTAGTTGTTATTAACTGTGAATATGATTGACAGTGTTTGACACTTTTCTTTTTCACATTTTGGGGAAAAAAAGAGGTAGAACACTTCCTCGTTGTCTTTAGACATGTCACATTAGCATTTAAAATATATATTCATGTAGGCCTATACAACGACCCTTCCTGTGAATCAAGGCGTTTTCTTTTTATATCACACCATTGTTGCCATGCTTAGAGGCGCTTGAATACGTTTGTTTTGTCTGCAATAAGGCAATTGTTGAATCTTGCGAGGAGGTAGCACTGCATGAATCTTAGCCGGTCTGATGAATGCTTACTGCCAGCGTTAGGCCTTTCGCTCTGTGTTCACGTGAATGTAATCAGGGGGTTAATTGGGATTCCACCGTGTGAAGAGATGAGACTCACTCCCCTGTGTTTGTGGTTGGTTCTTCACAAACTAAACTAATCCCCAAATCTGTTCACTGACTGCTGGTCTCTGTGTTCCATGCCCCAGTTGTACCTCTGAGTGACAATTCTCTGCTTAGCTGTCTTCTAGCAGAAGCCATCTTTGGCTGGTTGTGGGTCAATGATAGCAGGCCAGCTGTTATTTTTCCGTCTCTCTCTTTGTGTCTCACGTCTCAACCACGACCACCGCCGTCACCCATCTCTGCTCACACATACCACCTGTTGAACCTCTAAGGGTTGGTGCTAGCGTCGAGTCGTTCTAAACACCATGTCCCAGCTCCTGCTCCCCAAAATCAGCTTCAAAGGACTGATGAGAGCGTTATCATGGGAGATGTAGTTCTCCGGGACTGCTGTTTCCTGCCAAAATTGATAGAACCCGCAGAGATATGACCCTTTTAACATTCCAGAGGGAAATGATGGGTGTGGACGGGGCAGAAGCATACATCCATGTGTACAGTTCCACTGTAAATGATCTTGTTTATTCTGTTTAGGGTTTTCTATGGCCTCTTAACAGGGCAGTATTGTATTTGATGTTTGCATTTAAAAAAGAAAAAGATGACTACATATGTGTATTGTTGGTGCCTTTTGTCAGGTTCAGTTAGTTGGACATGTCTGTCTGCCCTGTGATAGACAGGGGTTCTCTTCCTCTGCTCTGGTCTGCCTGGCCTACCCTGGACATGCAGACCTACTAGACATGCAGGCTGGACAGCTTGCAAAGCAGTGGGTCTGCAAAACTGAAGCGAGGAAGATGCCCTGGGTTAAGACTCATGCCTGGTCATCTATTCTGTGGTCGCCCAAATGTTAATCTTCAATAAACTGCTGTTTGTTTACAGTCAGAGAGACAGTCCTTGTATGTGATTAATCAAAGGTATTATCTTCACACACATGGTCTGCTAAGCATGAACAAGGCAGCATTTCACAAATACAAAAAAATCACACAGCAAGTCTTTAAACTGTACATTTGCAAAGGTCTTGAGTGGCCTTAGATAAACACACCAAACACCTTTTTGTTGCAAGTAAGTGTCTGTGTGTGTGTGTTCAAATCTTGTTAAACAGTTTTTTGCCAGTTAAAGATCACTATAATTTAAACAGCTTCTTTTTTTACCACATTGATGCTATTACAATACAAATTGTGTTTCGAACTTACTTTAGGAGAGAACGCATGTTGCATGTAGCCTATAGCACCATCCAGAGGAACAAATTGAAATTGGTAATTGGGTTTCTGTTTCTGTTTTCTGTTTCACTGAGATTCTTGTAATATTTGTAACCATAACTTAACATTTAAATCTCTGGTTGCGCAACTGCAGATAGACGAGTCTATACAAGAGACTGAGGAGAGGCCACACATTATAAGAAACTTGGATTAATTCCGTCAACCACCGAAGTTGACAGAACGAACAGGAAGGAGGATGATTTGCTGCTGCAACGCCATGACCTCACCGGCAGGTGCCCTGATACGCTCATATTTAGAATGGCCGGACCAATTTACTAAATTCTGACTTTAGTCTACACTTGTTACATTGCCATATTTAAGAAAGGCCTTTTTTCTTTATTGCGCTTTAGCCTTGGCCATTTTCCAAACCACACAATTATATGGCCTATGTTTGTAGATTCTCTCCACTTCTACAAAGCCCAGTAAATAACTCAAATTATGTCTCCAGGGAAACAAGTCACATGTGTCAAGTCATCAAGTCACAAATTACATGATGGTGAAGACATAGCGATTTCTAGGCAGACTACTGTCAGAAATGTTGAACTAAAAGTAAAAAAAGTGGGCGAAACTTTTTCGCGACCTGAGCAGGGTCTTACCCAATCCTTGCTCTGCAAGGTACTTGTGCCCGCCTGTTTTTGTCTCTTGAAACTGGCTAGACTAATCAGCACACGCCTCGACGTGTTCAGCCATTTTGTAGGTCCGTTGCTAAGAAAGTCCAATCTCCTGTCCTACGTTTGCTTCAGAAGTGCAGTTTGTATTGTGCAATGGACGGGTAAGTAGAAAAAGAAAAACCTAAATGCTTTAAATTCTTCAGACAAAAATATTACCACACAGTGTTTTCTGCATAATAGTTAAAAAATCTATGTCTTAGCTTGTGATTAGAGCTTTGATTTGATTCAAGTTATAAATCGCTCCAAACGGTTTTTTTTCAAAACAGAATCAACAGTTTGCTAGCTAATGTTAGCCAATATGCTAACATTAGCTGTATGCTAATATTAGCTTGCGTAGCGTAGCCGTAGGCTTTATGTTTTACACGGCATCTCGCACATCATCAGTTTGAGCTAGCTAGTTCTAGTTAAAAATAAGTCCCTAACTACACTTCGACATTTAGCTTTATAATGTGTGGTCTGTCTGTCACTACTAACTTCAAATTATAACTTTTGAACTTAATAATAAATGTTGGAAACATGGACACCGTTGGCTAACAATATTTAGCATTATGTTAGAGGTAGTTATGAACTTCATTCTTCGAACGTTGTTAGCTAGCTTTTAGCAGGATCTCAGACAGGAGAGAAGGCAACGTGTCTCATTTCCGCATTCATTTATCTGTGGATTACCATGGCCTTGTGTTTTCTTGGGTGTTTACGAACTATAAGAAAAATGTTTTTAAATACATTTCTAAATTGAGCATCTGTAGTAACGTCGGCAAAGTTAATATAGGAACAATTTTGTGTTATTGAAGTCCGTTGAACAGTTTTAGATAGCTTGAAATGTATAACTTAGTTAAACAAACTCGTAGGTCAATTTTGTGAGTTTGTATAAAAAATTTAACAAATCGGTGTAGGTCTGAGTTTAAAGAACATCCTGTTGAATACGCTCTAAAAATGCTGCATCCTCAAGTTTGGCTCCAGTTTTTGGGCCAACTAAATAATTTAGATGATTAGCCGTCCAGTCCAGCAAGTTACTTACTCTTCCTGAATTCGTTGGTTAAATTCTTTCTTACCACCTATCCACAGCCGCCTAGACACTGATCTGTACCCCCTGGGAGCCGGCTACGTCACTGAAATTGAGTATGTATCTTGCTATTAATTAGTTTTTTTCCTTATCTCTCAATACAATTCAGATTTTCTCTGAAAGTGAATCGTTTGCAAATACATTTTCATGCATTTCCTGGAACCTTATTTTAGTATTAATCCAGGATATGATTTGAGAGATTTAATAAAAACGACTACATTAAGATATCCTGCTTTTTAAATGTGCATCCTAGTTTTGTGTCCATATTTTTATAGAACATCAACAGTTCTGAATAAGGAAGTCAGATGATGGGCGCTGTTAACAAAAATGTTACCTTCCTTTTTGTTTCCCAGCAGTGTCCATGACATATCAGTTGGCACCAAGGTAAGCACTTTCTGAAGACTATTTTGCTGTGTGATGCTTTTGTCTCACTCGCAACACTGGGTTTCACTGAAAATTGTTGACGGTGTTGCAATTAATGGTTTATAAAAGAATTCCACTGAAATAGAATAGCCTTCGTTTTATCTACAATCTGTTTTGTTTCATAGGGGGGGATCTGTCTGTTATATCTGGTTTTATGTAAACCAGTTCAGATGGGAGTTAAACTTTGCAGTATTAACTGATTAAGAAACTGGGTTGGTTTGTTCTGTTACTAAGGGCTTCTGCTGACACTGAAGTGCATAGACCATTTTGCATCAACTGCAACTATGCATTCAAGAACCATGAAAAAGTAAATTGTGGATTAGATTAAAATGTTTGAACTGCCATGCTACAGACATTGGGACCTTTGAATCAATTACACCTTTTATTATAATCTGATCTGAGACGTGTAACTTTCTATGCTCACTTATAGATGTATGCATGCTTGTTTGTGCTCTGCTGATAGGTTGGTATGTGGTGGTGATTGTGTAATGGAACATCCTGTTGTGAATTTCCTGTGTTTAGTTTAGTTTAGTTTATATGGCCTTTTTTAGCCTCTGGAATCTGTTAAAAGCAATTTGACCCTGCTCGGTTACTTGAGATGCGGTCTCTAGAGTCATAGGCCTGTAGACAATCACTGGGAAAAGGGAACGTGCATTTTTCCATTCTGTTTGTCAGGCTCCTATGTTAATAGTTTATCGATTGGAGTATTTTTTCGATGTAATGAGATGGTAAGCAGTAATGTGTTGGGTGGAAAAATGAGTGTGCTGTGATCCTTTCGGGTTGTAACCACCCTCCAATTGCTTCTCATGACAGTGATCAAAGGTCCTGTTCGTTCACCCAGAGCCACACACACCCTGTGTTAGCAACTGTTTTAATCAGCCTCATTCTTTTTGAATAACAATGCTTCTTTTGAATATTACCGTAGATAGTGACTTGGGAGTTGGAATGACTTGATCAATATCCCCCCTGCAGCCTTGCTACTTTGTATCAGTCTTCCTTATGGTGTCTCTGTACTTTAGGCTGTGATGCAGAGTTACAGAGTTGCGTCTCTGGAATCTGTAATTATTCTGTCGGGGCGGAGCGTCTGGAATTCCGCGGTCACATTCCAACCACCCCCCCTTGCCCCAAGTCTCACATGGTTGCCTGGCCCCTGTGCTTCGGCTGCTCACCGTGTCAACCTGCCCCCCCCGGGGGGGTGTGTGTGGGGGG
>JAVQIZ010013889.1:0-10805 GCA_036023535.2 Galaxias brevipinnis | reverse complement strand
AGGAAGAGCACATTAGAGGCTTTTAGTTCACTTTTAGAATACTCTCTGATGTGAACTACGCTGACCTGGTGGTTCCGTAACAAAAAAAATTCAATCATAAAAAATAGTCCATAGCTTATCAGAAATACAAATAGAAAGTAATAAACGTATGTGTTTAAAATGATAAACTGGTGAGAGCAGAGCTTTTGGCCTGGGATGGCCTGTCAGTGCATAGGTCGGCACTGTACATATCCTCATGTCTCTGCAACCTTCAGATTACTTAGTGCAGTAAAGCAGTATTGTGTTTAAAACAACTGTTACGTGTGCATATGTAACTTTTTTTTAAATTGAAGAGAGTCTTGTATATAAACTGTAAATATACATGCATACTAGTGAGAGTAAACTTTAGCATTTTATGTATTGACCTTTGGTATCTCGGACACAGCCTGGTGATGGTTCGGTGTTTTAACATAACATTGTCTGAATTGATACAGAATCAGATAAACTGTAGAAAAACAAAATACATTTTGTGTGTTTTTATTGAATATTTTGATACCTGATTCGTTCCGGATCAGGTCTGAACTTTGAATATCGTGAGAACTTCCTGATATCTCTCTCCATCTCTCCTCCATCTCTCTTCCTCGGGGTAAAAATGAGAAACTGGTTTATACAGGAGGGCCGAGCCAGACTATTCCACCCCAGACCAAATTAAAGCAGCCCTCTCCCAGAGTTGCCTCCCCAAATACCTCAAGACATGATTTTTTTCAAGTGGTTCAGGATGCTAACATAAACAACTACCACCATATCCCACTATCGGTTATCGGCATGGTGTTGGTCGGTTGAGTAGTTGGAAAATAAGGCACTGTTTGTGCCCATTGAGTGGGAACGACATAGGGTCTGGTAATGGATAATTTCAATCTATGACAGAAAATAACCAATTAATAAGAGGGAGAAACCGTGAAATGATCAAGTACAATTTTATTGATGACAACAGAGCCTGAGTCAGAGTCTGTACACAGAGAAAATACTACAGTCAGATCAGTCTAACGACATAGTAAGTTCTGATTGGTGGACAAGGTTCTAACGAGTATATAGATCTACAATCTATAAACAATCATTCCATTGGACAAGATGGATCACATGTTCATAATCAGCATATCTAAAGACACGTAAGCAGGAAACAAAGACATGACTTCATGTTATGACTTAAAACACAAACTTCTAGCCTTCAGTGTCTCCAAAAGGCACATTCTGTCTCTTTGGTGACCTGGCCTTCGCTCTGACCGTTCCCTCACCCCTGAACCACATCCCAGGCTGAACATCCGCTAGGATGCCCAAATTTGGCCACAACAGTCTGAATTATAATTCACACATTAACATTCTCCACCTGTGACTGAGACAAAAAATACTTAACACACCAAAGACATCTGCTAGGTGGAATAATATATTTTTGTGAATGGGGTAGAGGTGTGCATATATGTGTGTGTGTGTGTGTGTGTGTGTGTGTGTGTGTGTGTGTGTGTGTGTGAGAGAGAGAGAGAGAGAGTATATATGTGTGTGCATTTATGTAGTATGTGTGTGCGTTGTTATGGTATGTGTGTGCGTTTCTAATGTGTGTGTGTGTTCATATATGTGTGTGTGTTTATATAGTATGTGTGTGCGTTTATATAGTATGTGTGTGCGTTTATATAGCATGTGTGTGTGTTTCTATAGTGTGTGTGTGTGTTCATATATGTGTGTGTGTTTATATAGTGTGTGTGTTGTCCCTTGTTCTCCCTAAAGCATGTGGGAGATGGAGGCTACTGCTCTGTAGTGGTAAGGCTGGTACAGGTGGCCTAGGGGAAGGATTGACGGACAGCTGTGACAGCCAATCAAAATATCACAGAATGGGTTTTTGTTCTCACTGCTTCCTGTCCCCATACAGAGAGCTACTCAAGCATACACAAGTATAGAAACTCTCTTTCTTTTTTTCTTTCTTTCTTTCTTTCTTTCCTTCTTTCCTTCCTTCTTTCCTTCCTTCCTTCCTTCCTTCCTTCCTTCCTTCCTTCCTTCCTTCCTTCCTTTCTTTCTTTCTTTCTTTCTTTCTTTCTTTCTTTCTTTCTGTCTTTCTTTCACAGCTCACCTCTCCCCAGGAGAGATAAGTGACTAGTGACTTGAGAAGGAGATCTTTAATACGCACTTCTGAAAGGTCAAAAGTCAGTCATGGATATCCAGCGTGCTGTCAGCCTCATTAACTGTTAATGAGCCTCCCAGAGGGCAAGCTGTCGTTGGTCCTTTTCATCTCTCTCGCCATCTTTCTTCCTTTTTGTTTTTCTGTTTTTGATCTCAGTAAGGGGATCAAACTTGTCTTTCTCGTCATCCATCATCCAACATCATATATCTCTTCTATCTATCTATCTATCTATCTATCCATCCATCCATCCATCCATCCATCCATCCACCCACCCACCCACGCACCCACCCTTCCATCCATCCATCCATCCATCCATCCATCCATCTCTCTATCTATCTGTATTATACCTTTATTCAGTTGTTCATGCTTTTTGTTTCCCTTTCTCTTCCTGTCTTTCCCCTTCGAGCCCCATCTGAAAGTCGCTTGGTAAATGGGCGGCCATTTTGGCTCTGCAATCCCCCTCCAGTGAACTGTTGCTACAAAACATATGGAGAAAATCAATTAAAATACTCTATTCATTATGGAAACTGCCATCTAGAGGCCTACTCAATTGCTCTTTGTACAAAATAGATACAGCTCACAGCACTGGAATGTGGCATTTTGTGGACATTTGCAATTAGGTTTTTTTTTCTTTTTAATCAGCTAATTATATAGGAAGCATGGTTGAAAATTCTTTCCAGTCTGCAAAAGAATCCAGCTCTTTCAATTGGACTCTCTGTTGATTAAAGCATAGCTTTCGGGGTTACATTGGACCATATTTGTTTGGTTTCTGCTCACATGCTGTTGTTCATGATACAGAAAATGTCGGATTTGCAACATGAGGGGTATGGAAAGTCAAATATGTTGGGTTTTTTTCAAATAGTAGTGACCATGTGATACGATGTGACTTCATTCTTGAAAATTGCGATCATTGTTATTTTCTATTAATTGAATTATATGATGTTAGGATGGTAGGATGTTAAAACGATATGTTCATACACTGATAAAGTATTTTTAGTTTTTATTTTCCATCTAGAAAGACCGCTAAACATAGAATTACAATACCAGAACAGGTAATCCATGTTTACAAATGAAGATTGAACACATGACATGTCTATGAGGTATAGAGATGAAGGCTGGTTGTCGGTTTCGTCCGTCTGGGGTGCGGGTATGTCCCCCTGACAGACAGCTCTTACTGGCTCGTCTGGCCCTGCCAGGCACCCTAGGGGTCAAAGGGCATAAAACAGTTGGTCACCAGGTCAGCAGTAGCCACACTACATTATAAGCAATACAAGTTCACCGCTGAAACGAATTAGATCATGTTTATAAAGATCTGATTAAGTCAATAACGTAGGGACAGTTAGTAGGTTTATATGGAAAAAAAAATTGAATTGTAAGAGTGTTTGAATCAGTCAGCCTAATATTGTCTTTAAAAAGATTAAAGGATCTGAAACTACAAATTGCAATTTTGATTTAGTATTTCTTTCCAGAATTGAATGTGTAAAATAATACAACATTATTTCACACATATAGATCACTTATATAAACATTTATGACTGCTGGAGAACATTCATAATTTACGGTTGTTCATTAAGAGCTAAGATGCCCTAAGCTATTGTTATTCACATTAGCAGTAATAACTGAGTCTGCCACTATTATTCAAGGCTGTGGTATTAGCACGTCCATAACCTTTAGACACCAATCCCTAACTGATCAGTCACTTTCCCTATATTCCCTTCACTTCTCTGAGAATAGCGCCCGTGTGTGTCTGTTTGCTGGGGGGACAGATGACCACCGATGACCTTTGACCTCTGGGGGTCACCGAGGGTGAACCTTAGCCTATGCTGGACCTGACCAAGGGAGACGGCCAGTTGGTCAAATCAGTTCAGGGGCGAAAAAAGGGAAGTGAGACTGGAAAGTCTCTCTCTCTGTGTGCAGCAGGTCAATAAAAACAAATCTAAGTCAAAAATCAATGACTGTTTTGAAATACCTTGGGGTAATGTGAGCCATATGACCAATTAAGAGAATGTGTAATAAGCCTATTTATCCTTTACATTCCCTGTTGTTTTAGTTTGTAATAAGTATTTGTAATTTGTAAAATAAACATAAATCTATATTATGGGTTTCACTGCAGTGTGTGTGTGTGTGTGTGTGTGTGTGTGTGTGTGTGTGTGTGTGTGTGTGTGTGTGTGCGCCCGCGTGCGTGTGTGCGTGCTGCGTGCATGCGTGCGTGTGTGTGTGTACATGTATGTGTATGTATGCACACAACCAGTATTGTAGGTTGGTGATGGAGCAGTTCAAAGAAGTCGGTAACACAGGCTTTGTTGTGCTTGGTATTTTTTCCCTCCCAGCGCCAAATTCTCCTTTTAGCAAACAGCAGCTGTCCAGTGCCACACTTCACACTGGGGACATACAGGACTGGCTGGAGTCTGGAGGGATGAACAGACAGGCGAACAGACCAACAGGCAGGCCTCATTTACACCCATTCACCCACTGCCATGAACTCAGATACTTGACCTTCGTCAATGAAGGGGTCATCGCCCACTTTCGTTGAGGGCTGTTGAGATCTGAGAGATGACATTCACCCTCCCTCATTCTTTTTCGTGTCCATTTCGGTTTTTCATTCGTTGCTGCTTCCTTAACATGTCAATGACATTTCCTAGCCTTTGAATTTAGAGAAAACATTTATTTGTTTGGGGGTGCTTGACAGATTTTAAGAACAAAAAAACCGATGCAGGCAGTTTGATGCTCATGGGGATTTCATTCATAGTTTAAATAGATTTAACATGGACGGGTTTCTCATGGTGTTAATGCGTGATTTGATTTGACTCCACGATTCTCCAGTAATCGAGCAAGGGTGTTTGAATTAACAACGGAAGGAAAAAAAAGAAGAAGAAGAAAAAAGTAACATTCCCCACAGAACCAGTATTGTCGCTAACTTGTTACCATATCAATGGCGTCAGGCCTGAATGATTTCAGTCCGCTAATGAGCGAAGGATTTTTTTTTCTTCTCGTAAGGTGTCATTAGATCCTGTGTTGAGGAAACGTAAAGGAAACGTTTCACTGGTTCTCTGCTGGTTAACCCACCCCCGACTGACTTGTTTTTTTCTCTTCTACAAACCATAAACTGAGCCGTTTCTTTGCAAATCCTTTTTTTATGTATCATTTTACCTTATTTAGATCGAATCTTAAATTAGGAAAATAAACTATACATACAATTTTTTTTTATTCATTTAATTTTTTTTATGTATAGGCCTATAATATCTACATTTGATGACAGGTCAAATGACAATATAATGACACATACGCACGTATGTATAATGCATGTTTTCATAATGTATTTACTGTAGGCCTATATGTCTTAAAAGTTTTAATTTTATTAGTAGCCTATTTATTGTCCTTTCTTAGGAGACTTTACATACAGCAATAATAACTTCAGGATCTGGATAAATAAACATAGTAATAAAAAAGAAGATGAGAAGAATATAGTGGCCATGAAACGTTCTTAAAATTTTCACGACTAAATAAATACTAGGGTGAATTGTTATTGGCTAAGCCTCTTAGAAATAGCCATCACAGTATAATCTGGCCCTAGTAAAAATGTAATCTAGATCCTTGGTCCAATATGCAAAGAAACAGCCTTATACATTTCTACTCAGGCATAGCATCGATTAGAAACATGAGACCGCGATAAATCACATGTTAAATAATATTTTACAAATGTGTGTCGGAGACCCTGCCGCGACCCTGGCTTAAATCACTTTGACGCGGGGACACGGTAAGGCATAACCACACATCCCGGACAACGATAAACTAAACAGGCAGTTATTGATCGATCCCGTCTCCCGCTTCGGTGTAGGTATCGGAGGCTGGGGAATGCAATATTAATGGTTTTCCTCGGGAGTGCGTACGGAGGCAGTTCGGCGATACAGCGGGATGGACTCCGAGCGTAGAAATAGGTGAACTAGAACGGACGCACCCATTCAACAGGCTTCTGTCCAAATCGCTGTCTGGTCTGTTCTGTTCTATGTTAACTCTATGAATTCCGACAGGTATTATGGGTGTGGTATTGGTCAACGAGCGGTTTATGGCGAATAGGTTCACAGGTCAACGGTAGAGAGGGTAAAGGTGGGTGGTGGTGATGTGGTGGTGGAGGGCATAGGGTTAAAAGATTGCTGCCGTCCCAGAGGTCTCCAATCACCCCGCTGAACTGATTGCTTACACGCCAGAAATCTTGCTCCCTGTACGCCACATTTCAACATCTAGCCCTGGAGAGTCACAGCTCCACATAGGACCACTTCACTGAGGCAAGTCCATCCATCTCTACACAGCATATGGCCCATGCCTATACTCGATGAATGTGTGTGTGTGTGTGTGTGTGTGTGTGTGTGTGTGTGTGTGCGTGAATGCGTGCGTGCGTGCGTGTGTGTTTGTGTGAGCTTCTTTTTTTTTTAACCCTGCATGAATGGAGAACAGTGTCTATGGGGTTGAGAGAGACTTGATTGAACCTAAATTCTCCATATTGGGTATCCATATGACTTTAGATTATTGCTAGTTATTGATCAGTTCAATTAATGCGAAACCACACTTTTTTTTTTGCCCAAAAGAAAAGCTTTACTCGGAATTGCATTATATTCAAATACAAAATTATTAGATTAAAACATTTCAATGATATTGTCTTTTTCATAAATTACACTTTCAGAAATATACAGTTGGAGTACAGCTCACAAGTTTAATGTTTTAAACAAGTGATGTAGAAAATAATCTTAGCTTACAGGTTTTATTACATAATTCAATAAAGCAACATAAATAAACGCAAATTTACATTTAATTGTTCTGGTTTTACATTGCGTTATTATAAAGGACACATAATTTCAGTATTTAACCCAGCCACTGCAGTCAGCAGAAAAACTGTTGCTGAAAAATTATCTTAATTACAACATCCACCTATAGGGTGTTCAGCTTTCATTATTAACTGAATTATGAAATACATTCATATTCAAAAATGTAAAAATTTTGTTAAAATTGTGTGCTTGACTCAACATTTTAAACAGTCAAATTGAACAAATCTGTCATTCACTTTTCCTGAATAAAAAAAACTGTCCCATTGTCACTTTCATATTTGATTACTGTATATAATCTTATTTGTGCTAGGATACCTTTCCTTTACTGGATTCTGTATATGTTGCTTTGGTAACAAGATAACTTGCATTTCTTTGCCACATTTTATTCGGTATTTCATTGCTTAAGTCTATATCCTCTCACAGTCTTTATCAGGTATAGAAATGTCTGCCTTAAAGGGAAATTGAACCACTAAGACAACTTTAGACGTCTAAAGAGACGTATAACATTAGAAACTATTTCTTTGTGACACGTTTGATATTTACATTAAATAAATAAGAAGTATTTTTGGCTGTGAAGTTGGATGAATTTGGTACATTTGCCTGCCTTAGTTGATTTCACAAATCATAGTTCTAAAACCAACACCTCATATCTCATAGGTAGGACAACGATATGATTAGGTTACATAACCCAGAACAAAAAGCTATTTTTTTTATATTTGCTGTTGGTGAGAATATAGTCCATATAATTATAGAGTATATAATTAAAGGCAGTACAGCTGTATTGTATGTCCTCATGTCAAATATCAACCCCAGCCATATGTATTTACAAACATATCCTTATATTCTTCAAAACTAGAAAAAGCATAGGTTTTTGGATTAGTTGTAGTCTTATTTGTCAATCAGCGAAAAAAAGCTGAAACAAATCCTGAATCAAACCACCAGCTTCATAGAAAAATCAGAAAAAAACATGTCAGTTTGAAGTAAAATAGTCTGAAGAAAAAACATCTTTTTTGATTCTCAGTTCCAGCCAAAGTCGTGACCAGTCATTTGGTAGAACTTGAGATTAAAAGGCCGGTAGAAGTCTCTGAGCCGGACCAGAACGTCTGAGGGGATCAGAGGATGTGGCCTCCCTTTGGACTTCCCCAGGCAACGTGGTTTGCTGCTCCCCTCTGGTTTCTTCAGACAGGGGAAGCCTTTGGTCTGGTTGAAGTAGAAGTGTTTGTTGGTCACCACCCGTTTCAGACCCAGGAAGTCCTGGACCCGACCCATCTCTCCCGCCGGGTCCGAGACCAGGCGCTCACCGCTGACGAACAGCAAGCTGGAGAGCGGGAAGTAGTGCAGCCAGTTCTCCAGGTGCTTGGCGTAGATCCCGATGCGCACGGCGCTCCAAGACGTGTCGATCGCTCCGCCGCCGCCGCCGCCGCCGGCCCCATCCGCCCCCGTCGTCGTGGCAACGGATGGGGAAGTTCCGGCGGAGGAGTTCCGGAAGGCGAGGTTCTGGAAGGAAGGGAGGCCCGGGTTCTTGGACAGCGTCTGCGTGTAGTCGGACACGGCGCGGGTCACAGGGTCACGGACCACCACGATCAGCTTGGTGCCAGGGCTCATGGTATAGACACGCCCGGGGGCCTCCTTGGTGACAAAGTAGCTAGGGGTTTTCTCCATGGTTACCTGGCTCTCCAGAGTCCGTGGCATCAGGCCCCTGACCGAGAGAGAGAGAGAGAGAGAGAGAGACAGAGAGAGAGAGAGAGAGAGTGAGAGTGAGAGTGAGAGAGTGAGAGACAGAGAGAGAGAGAGAGCGAGAGAGCGAGAGAGAGCGAGAGAGCGAGAGCGAGAGAGAGTGAGAGAGAGCGAGAGAGCGAGAGAGAGAGAGGCAATAGAAAGAAAGGAATAAGGTAGGGAAGAGAAAGTTGTAGACGTAGAAAAAGGACAAACAGAAAGAGAGAGATATAGAGATAATGTTTGAGAGGGAAGAGAGAATGAGAGAGATTACCGTTAATTCAAGTGATAAATATCATTCTAAACAAAACAACAACATTCTTAGAACAACCTGCAACCCATATGGCCTATATTACAAAACTAAAACTGTATTCTCAGAAATACATGATGCCTCGATGTTGCAATCTCCACTCCACACCTAACAGCTCCGCCATTCTGCCGACCTCTCCCTTGCAAATGGTGGCCTTTGAAATGGACACATTTTGGCATCCTATGGATGTTCAAGTGACCATGGGGACGAAGGGTCGGCATGAAGACCTGGTCACCAAAGAGATAGATAAGAGATATGTTATCTCGCTGACCACTGAGCCACCGTGCTGCCCTGGTGTAATCTTCATCAAGGGAAGAGAGAAACTACTGTACTTCCTATCTGATATACTTATACAGTATATGGTGTACTGTGTATTGTATATAACGAGAGATATTAAGGGTGAAGTATTGTTTTCCATTTATGTGTAATGTGATAATGCATTTAGGGGCGAATCCACAAAAAATGAATTGTGGTCGCTAATAGCAACATGAATCTTGTATCATTTGCATTCTCTATTTGCTTTGTCTCAAGGACTGATTCACAAAAGACACATGAAATTATGCATGATGTAATAACGGATGGAGTGACACAATGATCAAATCATTCTATTTCTGCTGATGTAGGACTCTACGATTCTGAAACGGAATTCTAACACTCCATCTCGGAACACTGACTCTCCTCCAAGGAAACTTATTCCAATGTTCCTTCCAAAAAATAAAAATAATAAATTAAGTGTCTCTGTAAAATTAATTTTAAGTAGAGGGAATCTTACAGTGGGTGTGTTTGAGAAACCTAAGTGTGTAAGAATGTCTCGACTCTTCAGAAAAGAGCTCCCGTGCTTCAGAATGCCAAGGTCGTTCTTCATGGTTGGTAGGTGTGTGGTGTTGGGTTGGTGCTGTGTGTGGGTTGTCCTGGTTGGTCTCTAGCTGTGAAGCATCAGATCTCAGAGCTGTGGTCTGGCCTGGTGTGTGGGTGTGTGTGTGTGTGATTAAAAAAACTCATGGAGTATGTGTCGTCCTGGTTGGTCTGTAGCTGTGGTCTGGTCGGGGCGTCTGTGTGTGTGTGTGTTTCGGGAGGGGTGGTGCCTTATGAAACACACACACACACACACACACACACACACACACACACTCTCTCTCTCTCTCTCTCTCAAGGCAGTGTGTGTGTGTGTGTGTGTGTGTTGTTTTACATGTAAGACCTCCTGTATCTACACTGTGGTGTTGTCCCTGATATTCTCTTACAGTCCTTTCCATCCTTTCTTTTTTAACTTCCACCACGTTCACTGCAGCCTGCGGTAACTGACTGTGATCCTCAAGACATCCTTCACTACAACCCTGGGGTTTAAATACTGACTGTGACCAGCAAGACATCCTTCACTGCAACCCTGGGGTTTAAATACTGACTGTGATCCGCAAGTCATCATCGACACTCATCCATATAGTACGTCCAAGTAGTTTTAAAAATAAATACAAAACTGTTTTTTTTTCAGGGTGACCTATAACTATGACAATAATCTCACTACTGTACTACAAACATCTCTAGGACAACACACTGGCCTCCACTGCCTCTACATCCTTAAGACAACACACTGGCCTCCACTGCCTCTACATCCTTAGGACAACACACTGGCCTCCACTGCCTCTACATCCCTATGACAACACACTGGCCTCCACTGGCCTCCACTGCCTCTAGGACAACACACTGGCCTCCACTGCCTCTACATCCTATGACAACACACTGGCCTCCACTGGCTCTACATCCTTAGGACAACACACTGGCCTCCACTGGCCTCCACTGCCTCTAG
>JAVQIZ010013886.1:0-21794 GCA_036023535.2 Galaxias brevipinnis | reverse complement strand
TGTAGTAAATAAAAACACTGTCAAGCAACACCAAGCAGCACATCCCTCTTAACAAAGGGGAACATTGAATACCTTGTCGATATCATGTACGTCTGAATGCAGAAGTCTGTGTTTGTGTGTGTGTGTGTGTGTGTGTGTGTGTGTGTGTGCGTGCGTGTGCGTGTGTTTGTGTGTTTGTGTGCGTGTGTGTGTGTGTGTGTTTTTAATATGTGCGGAGTGCTGAAGCTATGGGTAAACGTTCATAGGCACTCTTGAGAACTTTCTGGCCTCACAGGCCGTCCTGTTAGTCCATTTGCATCTTTATGCCGAGCTGGCAACACCAGTCGGTTACAGCTTAGTCAGCATTACTTGGAAGACCAACCTGTAGGTGAAAATGATAGATGGATGCAATATAAGATAAATGGATACAATATAAGATAGATACTAAAAACATATCAGTCGCTACTCTTATAATAATAATTATTAAAAAGAGGACGACATATTGTATTAACAATATATTGTATATACATAATTTTATAAATATATATATATATATATATATATATATATATATATATATATATATATATACATATATACACATTGTTTTGACAATGTCAAAGGCATGGTAAACACGTGGTGAAACAGGGGACCTACCTAGTAAAATGACTACCACCATGCAGGGTCCTGTATGGACCCTCACATGACAGAACACACTCCGGTCTGCACAGACGTGCCACCGTTGCCCCTTTTACCAACATACCTGAAAAGAAAAAAAATAACCCCCACATAAGATACGAATCAGTCCCATTTACACATTGAATCCACCACAAAAACACTAAGGCAATCACCTTACGGCGAGTTCATACATACCCATTCAAATTGGCTGGCTCAGAGTGGTAGGCATGTTTGCCCTGTTCGGCTATGGTGGGGGCGTGGGGCGCCTCCTTGTGGCTGGGCCTCAGCGTGTGAAAGTTGCCCTTCATTTCTGTGGCGGAGACAGGCACAGGGAGGTCCCCGTTGCTGCCTGGTATGTTCCCGTTGATCTCATCCGTCGCAGGATCTATTCTGTCTGGTTCCAGCTTCCTCCGAGGTTTGGTGGGGGAGGAGACGTCAACTACGTTGATTTCAGGGACGCTGCTCTTCCTCAGGACTAGCTCCGAGTGGGCCAGTTGGAGCTTCCTCATATGGTTGATGGCCACAGCAGCATGGTAGGCTTGCTGAAATGAGAACAAACAAATGAGAAAGGTGACGTCACTGTTCAATGATGAGTGCTGTGTGTGCAATCTTTATTTTACAATGTGCATTTTCCTAGACAAACCTATTTCACGTAAGCACAATATTGCAGACAGAACCGAGCAAAAGCACAGTAATCAAATCGTAAAATTAAATAATTGGAGATGGCTGTATACTTTTCTGTCCAATTACTTTTAAATCAACTAATATTTAGAACAAAAATTTATAAATTTCAGCACAAGTAGTTTTATCTTGATTAGCACTTCCTGGCAATAACAATCCCCAAGCAGTAAACTATGATTACCTTGCTTACCAAACAGATGTCTATTTTATGGACTTTAATCAGGGAAGAGATTACGGAAAGCACTCAAACAATAAATGGTCAACCATAAGCCGTCAATGAGATTAGCTTGGCTGAGCCCCAGGACGGACAGTCAAGAGGACAAACAGGTTGACACTTACAGTGAGAGACAAACTGACAGACAGACAGACACAAAACATACCTTCCACTTATTCTTGGCAAAGTTCTTTTGGATCTGAGCACTGACTGAGTGGTAAATATCCTGACTCCTTGCCGTCTTCCCGATAATCCTTTAGAGCCAAGGTAAACAGGAAAAAAAACTTTAAATCTCCACAACACATCTTACTCCATTAAATAAACTTTGTTTTGTAAGTGTATGCCAAATTGTAGTCCCTTAATGAGGATGACACTAACTTGAAAAGTGATAATAATAAAGATTTGTATTGATAGAATGTATCCCAAGTCTTTAAGTGTTTCAATGTTGTTGTTGTTTTTTTTACTGGCATTGTTTCAAATACAGTGCTTCAGGACTTTCACAACTGAAGTCAAGCACAGCCTTGGGGGACTATTTCAGAATGAACTACTTGAGGACTTTCAAAACTCCATCCATTCTTGATGTCCCGCATTGCCTTGGAAACGTACCAGGGGTGTCTGAGGGCCTGCTCTGTGGTGAAGCGCATATTGGGGTTCTTCTGCATCATGTTGCGGATGAAGTCCTTGGCCGACTCGGATATGTCATCCCAGAAAGGCGAGTCAAACTCATACTGCGCCTTCATGATTTTGGAGAAGAGACGCGTCTCGGTCTCTTCGTAGAAAGGGGGATATCCACAGAGACTAAAAAATAATAATAATAATAAAGTAGTATGAGCTTGTGTCATTGTTACGTATACGTTGCTACAGGGAACAGTGTCCTGGCTGATTATGGGAGAAGGTGTTTTATTTTGTAACCTTAACCACCTTATTTGCCTCTATGAAGGTGTCCTGTCTGCTGCTTAATTTTGTTAACCCCCCATTAAAGGTTGCAAAACCAAGCATATTCTGATGTCATTTGACTTGTGAAATGATTTGTGGATTCAAATGTGTGTCCTTTTGTTTATGAATGGTTGTATATTAAATGTCCACATGGTGGCGCTCTAACACTGCCAATGTGCCTGTTGTATTTGGTAAAGTAGTATACTGGCACAGTGCCATGCTGAAACCATGACTCATCCACCATATTGTAGTCTCTGATAATCCAATGTTAACCTTAAAGATAACCTTACATCTGATTATCATCTTAGCAACTTTATATGAACCTCCTATCTGTCATTGTTATTAAACCAACATAATGTTGATTTGCTTATTTTATTTTAAATAAACTTTTGCGTAAGAATCTTTACAGACAAAACTTTTTTTTATTTTTTTATATATGATGGACTTAGCTAAAGTTAAAGTATTGTGCATTTATTATCATTATCACAACACAGCACTAATCTATACCTGTTTTACTATTTAACTGTTAACTAGCGTGTAAACATCTAGGCCAGCCCAGCACAGCCCAGTTCAGCTATTGTAAGTACAGCAGTGTGGACATGTAGTAGAGCATACTTACAGGATGTAGGTGATGACTCCGATCGACCAGCAGTCAACTGCTTTGCTGTAGGGTTTTTGAGCCAAGACTTCAGGGGCTGAAAGTTGACACAAAACATAAAACATTTTGTAAATATAATTCAACAATATTTGAATTTCATTTGCCATTTCTTATAATTCGTTTAGAAAAATTTTAATTCCTTGTAAAATCTGACAATATGTTTAGTGTCTTTGTGATTGTGTGCTGTCATTGACTAGCCAAGACGTCACTACAGACGGTGATCGTCATGTTCGTCTGGCTGTTCTCAGAGCAGCTCCCCTGGCTTGTGTGCTACTGACCTAGTTTTAAACCCCCCATCACGTCAGAATCCTTTGTTTCCTTACCAACATATCCCGGAGTGCCACATGCTGTGGACATTATATTGTTGTCCACCATCTTGGAGAGGCCAAAGTCACTGATCATGATCTTGGCGTTCTCATCCTGGCTGTAGTACAGTAGGTTCTCAGGCTGCAGAGAGAGGGAGAGAGAGAGAGATAGAGAGAAAGAGAAAGAGAGAGAAATGGGGTAGCAAATAGAGGGGAAGGTGGGTTAGCACAGTGATTCAGTCAGAATTTTTTTGTTCTTGCAGAATGCAGAAAATGATATAAGTTTTGGACCTGGCAACATAATTGTATGCGTATGGACATTTGCTCAAGAGGGTGTGTTTGTGTCTGTGTGCGTGTTTGTGTGTGTATATATGTTTGTGTCTTCGTATGTGTTTGTGCCTGTACCTTGAGGTCCCGATGCACTATGCCGTTCTTGTGCAGATAGCTGACAGCCTCCAGAACCTGCTGTATGACCTTACTGGCATCCTTCTCGGAGTACATTCCCCGGTCCAGGATTCGATCGAAGAGCTCACCTCCAGAAACGCTGCAAGCGGAAAAAAGAGCCAATGCCGTCAACAAACAACTCACAATATTCTAGTTTGAAGAACAATTTGGAAATATTGGGCCCTGCAATTAGGCATTTCCAAAAATATTTATTCTACTGGTTAAAAAATAAATGTTTTTATACAGTTTAAAATTGTAAACTCACAGCTGCATGACAAGGTAGTAATGAGTGTGACTTTCATAGAAGTCCTCCAGTCCGATCACATTCTCATGTTGTACCCTAATAACAGAGAGACTTTCCCCCTTAGACATTTATTCAGTCATGGCAACACATACTGTACATCAGGATCGGTGGAAATTAACGTGATTCAAAATGATTCAAATTAAGTACTTTCTCAGCACAGCAATTTCATTCTCCAGAATGAGATCTCTCTTCTGCTTCTTCTTCACACATTTCATGGCAAAAAGCTTTCCCGTCTTCCTTTCCTTCACCATGTAAACCTGGGAAAACGCCCCCCTAACAAATGAACACACAAAAACAAACGCAGAGGAATTGGATTAGAGCAATGCAGAGGGTGATTACAGCAAACCACAAAAGAGAGAGGACAGCAGGGTGAGGAAATTAGTGAGGAAATTAGTATGTGAGGAAAATGCCCGCTCAGATTCCTGTTCCATATTAATGTGTTGCTCATTGGTTTGATCCCCAACAATGTTAAGTTGTACTTTTACAACTGATTGTGGTGAATCTTACCGGACTAAATGCAATGATTTGGCCAAACGATGAAAACAGACATCGATGTTACGGAATGGTATATGGACCCATCTGTAATGTTTCAAGTGACTTCCTGACAATTAATATGGGCTGAAAAAAGTTAACTTAAGTAAAATATTTCTCATATAACTTTATTCAATATTAAATTATGCTTGACAGGAGAAAGGTTCACAAGGGCCTCACACATACAGTAAAGCCAACCTGTGCTAATAGTACTTCATTGTTCTCAGGCTATGTTCATCATGGTCTGGAAAAAGCTATTCAATGCGGGTAGGATTAGGCCACCTTAACAATTTACACAATGGAAACTGGCAGCCAGAGAGTCAAGAGCCTCCAAGGGTGCAGGTGCTTAAGAGATCCAGTCTATAGAGCCAAAGCCACTCAGCTCCAAGGGCCAAGTCACAGCATAGAGGAGGGTTCAGGCGCTTAATTAACAGTGTCTACAAGGTCAGGAACCACACCACTGAGGAAGTTGTTTTCCTAAATCAATCAGCGCAAGGTTTAGATTTAAAAAAGATTAAAAGTGAACATCCGTTCATAAAGGACCTTTTACCTCAAAAAATATGGGGAAAACAGCAATTAGGTATTTGAGTGACTCCTCTAAAACACTTACATTTTAGTAGATATCATCTGTTCTATTACCGTGTGGTCTTAATTGGCTTATGAGTCTTAGGGCTTTAAAGAAGATTCCCACCGGATGAGAAGGAACGCGATGTTCCAACAACATGACACATACGTCTCACGTCGTAAAGAGAGAGAGGGAGAATTAAGCCTTTGTTTATTCCAAAAACCTGTTGGCAGCTACATGGTGCACAGGACTCCTGAGACAGAAGGCCTCTGAGACATTGTCAAGAAATAATTAGCACAATGTTTTTGTTCGTGATGATGAGAACTTGAGGGTGGCAAAACTTTATAAGAGCACCAAACAGAAGTCCCCTTGATAATTGATTATGGGAAAGAAAGCAAACTGCACATTGGGGGCATCCGCTCTGAGGCTTTAATTCACTCTTTGAATCAATCTTGAGGAAACATAGAAGCAACCTACACTTGGGCAAAACCATATACACAAGTCCATTCAAGCAATTTCCTTTTTTGAGGACAGATCTCGAAAACGTATTTCTTTTGTTACTTTGTTCTAACTGCATGTAACTGCTCTTCTCTGATAATATGTTACCAGCTGAATTGTTGTAAACAAACCCTGTCTCTATGAGTGGGCCAAGAGGGCTCCGGCAAATATCCCACTCTTTGAGCTAAGACTGTTTGGGACAGTTCATTGAATTTTGAAACGTTTATGCAAGTGTGCCGTGTTTTGGAAAAGGTTGGGAAATGCTGAGATAGACCATCCAGCAGCTTTGTGACCTTAAAGCACCCTCCATCTATTTAGCAGTTCTTTTTTGCTAAGATGATCCTGGTCTCGTCCACAGGGGAGATTATCCTTAGACACTAGCCGCCAAACTGACCCTAACCCATCACACACTCGCTGCTGACCCTGTGCGAGGACCTGCTTCTCACATCTCTGCTTGTTGTTAAACCAATGAGAAAAAATGAAAACAATTATCTTATCTTATCTAGGTGATTAGGTCAGGGATACACTTATCTCATCTACCTGACTTGTGGTTTTTTACCTTCTCTTGTTGAAAGCACTATTTTTGTAAGTCGTTTGGATAAAAGTGTCTACTAAATTATTGTAATGTAGGGTTAGGGTTCGGGTTAGGTAACTTAATTAATCAAAATGTTGTAATCCTATCACCGTCTTCTAAAATCTATTTTTTTCACACAGAGGTTTTGACAAAACTCCCTTAGGGTCTAATCTCCTTAATATAATGTCCGGCAACAATCTGGCTACTTAGTGTTTTCCGTTGGCCCAGAACGATTCAGAACTATGTTCCTGGAAGTAGCATCTACCATAAAGCGGTAGCTTCCTTCCTTCCGCCTGTATTTACAGTTAAATCTATCAGCCTCCCGCAGTGCAAGTTAAGACCTGATCATGACCTAAGGATTACCTACTTGCCAATTCCCTGTGACCTGACAAAAATGTGTTGGTGTTTCTGTATTAGTGGTTTTAACAGAGTATATCATCTTATCTTTGTACGTCATACACATGGTTGTCTATTTATTCTGCATAAAAAATTTGTTTTACCCCGTCCAAAACCCAAAATGCTAACAGAAACCACTAGAATGTTCCAGTGAGGGGGGTGAATCAAAAACAGACTAGGGATTGGGAGAATTAATTTGAACACAGCATGCTCTGATTATGTACTCAATCGGAGTATATGGCCAAAAGTGTCACTTTTTAGTAATCTATTTGCCAATGGTTTATAAAAAAGAAAAAGTTTATTGTAGTTCTCCCTACATAAAATGTGTGCCCAAGGTAGCATTACAATTGCAGCTTTCATGCATGAGTCAAATATATTTTGTTTTAAAAGGTTGAATATATCAAGAGTCAGAGAATGTAGAGTAAGAGTGATAATCTAGGATCAGTGACTCACTCATCAACGTCTAATACAATGATACCTTCCTTCTTTAAGGGACAAACTGTCTTAAAATCAGCCCTTTCAAAATAAAAAACACAGGTACAGTAACTGTTGTTTAGAAAGTCTGTATTTTCTCTACAGTTTGTCTGTGTGTGTGTCTGTGTGTGCGTGCGTGCGTGCGTGCGTTTGTGTGTACTTACGATCCCAACTCCTCCATGAAGTCGAACACTTCCTGGATGTTGGTTGTTTCCTCCTTCCAGCCATAGTCACCCTCTTTACGGCCCATGTCTGATGTAGATCTTACAGGGATTTCTGACACAGACAAAAAGAGGAAACACAATTTTTTTTATATGTCCTTACTTTTGCATGTGTGTGTGTGTGTGTGTGTGTGTGTATGTGTGTGTGTGTGTGTATGTGTGAATCCACTGCAACAATTTGCATTCCATAACAATGCATTATCGAGAAACATCAATAATCCGCCCTGTCAACGCCCCTTACATTAATTATCATCATAGTTTTAATGTCTCGTTATCGTATTATAGAGTTTACCTCTACCTAGTCATGGGAAAGCGAGAGTGAAAGTTAGCCACACTGACTATGAGCTGGAGGAGGTCACAGAGACCAGATGATTGGCTTTGTCTGACACAATAGAGGGCTTGACAAGGCATGTAGGTCAGTGAACTACCGTATGTCCGAGGTAGGAGATTATTCTCCTGGGACACTGGAAAGATTCTGAACATCCCTGATAAGCCATCAAGAAAACAACATGAAAAGTCAGATGTATTGTGTTTGCAAAACTTTCTCCAAATTCAAATTCAGCAGAGTTAATTGAATTAAACTGATGGAGCATCCATCTTTCTATTTGTTTGTGTTATCTTCCCTTCATCGCAATAGCTGTTAGTTTAAACACACACTAAAACACTCCGACCAAGATAAGAATTAACCACCTAGTAAGTATAAAGACATTTTCTCAATCTCAAATTGTAAAAGTAATGTTGTTTCTGAATGAATACTGGTAATGAATGACCTTTGCAATCGACCAAATTGGTTTAAGTATGATTACAGCTAAAGTTCAGTTCAGTTTAGAACATGTTTACCCTATATACTGCTGTGTCCTCATTACCTCTTATATAAGAGATTATTGACTCCTGATCTGGGGATCTGATCTTAGGTAAAGAATAGACTGCAGTTGTACCCCTTGATAAAAATAGGCAAACGATTCCAATACATTTATAGAAGTGCATAATCAATCTATATGCATATCTATAAATGTCTATAACCACTGTGTTAAGGCCAAAGTAATGAGAATTATGAGTTCTAACCAGTGGTTTAGTCTTTAAATTTACAAAGGAAAAAATCTATTTGTTTATTTTTACTACTTTGTTGTGGAGTCCATAGTAAATTGTGAAAGTTGCTCCTGGATATGCACATAATTTCCCTGCTGAACTGCATTTTCTCCAGCAACCTGTGGTACTGAATATCAATTCAATATGCAGGTAAAAATGGTTTGCTGAATGCCAGGATTGAAAATAGATACAAGGTATTATTGAGTAGGCTGCATAAGAAACCTTCTTAAAGAGAGAAGTAAAACCAGATGTATAAAGCCCTTTAAATTCCATAGAAGTTGTAGATTTTCATTGCAGTGAAAAGTATAGTACAATTATGCAAAAATATTTTATATAAATAATTGTATAAGATTTAATGTACTTCAATCTGAAATTAAACCGTGTCAGTGCATTCCACATATTTCCAACAGAGTATGTGCAACAACATGCGTATCGGCCAATAGAAAAACTAAATAATTAAATTGTTCTTCAAAATTTAAACATTTCTTCCAGAAGTATATAGTGACAACCATTGTCCTTTTCTAAAATGTATTTCCGATGATTGATTAAAGAAACAACAAATTAAGGCTTGAACGCGTCCACTCAATAACACTGTACACTGAACTGCCCAAATGACCAACGTTTCCCTTACCTGCAGGTGTATAACAATTCAAGACACACGTCTTTCCGTTACTGACACAAGAGCTTCGGCCAAAACAAGGAGCACATAGATGAAATACGGCGTTAGAAGAAAGCGACAAGAGCCTAGGTGCTTTTTTAGCAATCGACATTCGAGTCCCGCGCTGTGTGGTTCCTCTATGTGCTCCAGCCACAAAAAGCAACAAGCAGAAACTGCAGCATCCTCTAGATTAAACTCTCTGCAGCAAAAAAATGGATGGGTGGAAATATGAAATGCCACTATATTGGCATTTAAAACTCTTAAAAAATATATATTTGGAATGACAGTGTGATTAATGTCACCACGCAGTATCCACATACATTTGTCAACAATTACATTGGGCTCGCACACATACTTCTATGCATGCTTTCAAACTTGAGAAAGGTATAGGCTTGCAGAAAGTAAAAAATAATTCAGTCCAGTTTAAATATAAATACTGTTCTAGATCACGATCAAAAGAGAGGTGTCCACTGAAGCATATGACTTACCTAGAGTCTGTGCGTTGTAAATGCTATGCTCCGACTCCCTTGGCAAATGCTCGCAGAGGTCTGGACAGATTACTTCGCTGGTAACCACGGAAATAACTGTCAGGTCGCAGATTACATCCTTGGAAGAGTCCTGAGGGGAGGAGGCGACTGTGGCGAGAATCTCACAGGTGTCCATGAGGAATGCAATCTTGTGCTGTGTCTGCAGCGGTGCATTAAATATGCCATAACTTCAGGTTTGATATAAAATGAAGTGCAGATACCATGCGCAATAACAGAAACCCCATCGAAGCCTATTGCAGAGTTTTCTATATTTTCTCTTTCTATCTCTCTTTCCCTCTCTAACACAAACACATACAATTGGCTTTGTTTTCGAAAAGTGCTTTTGAATTGTTAGATATATAGGTATTATTACACACACACACACACACACACACACACACACACACACACACACTGCAAACACTGCAAAAAAGACTTGTTATGTTATAGATTTCTGTGACAAAGTTATGAAATCTTCATCAGGCCCCTTTCTGACATTAAATATTACAGCATTGCGCATATATCTATTCACAGGCAACAGTCTACTAGGATTGCAACTATCATACTGTTGTGTAGAAGTACAGTTCACATGGTACAGGTAGGTGCATGGGGGTCTTTCAAATGGGCATTGGTTTGAATGTCCAATTGCAATTTCTACGTCCTTGAAACTGTTGTTAGTGTTGAGAAGCAGCACATTGTATGTCAATTCACAATGCAATGTCTACCTCATTATACAATTTGCATTTTTAATGGTTTATTTCAGAGACTGACCTTCAAAGACATAAACTATGCCTGTAGGATATATCCCCATTTCGTTCAAGTGGGTCATTTTGTGTATAGTCACCACAAATTTTCTTTTAAGAATACATTTAGTCTGAATAACAGCAAATTTTTTTATATTATTGCACCAATTTGTTTGCACCAGTTATTTTGTTGATGACATGCACGTGCATTCCAATGCAAGCCGCATGCACAGTATAACCTCCTGCAGAATATTATTCCTAAGGATTACAACAACACGTTGCAGATGTGAAGGAACTCACACTCAAATGCGCCTACATATTAATCCCTGTCGGGTCCCTGTAGGGTGTATACCAAGTATTAGACATCCAGTATGTACAATCAACCCCTGTGCTACGCTTTCAAAACAGAGGAAAACAGATTTTCATGTGATGTAGAAAAATACATTGTTGTTTCTTATATAAATTTTTTTTTAAAAAGAGCAAATCTGTAGTTTGGAAGTCCAGGTCATCTGTCCTGACTATGGTAGACAATTGGCACGTGCTAATAGAAAGCCTTTCTATGCTGTAGATTTGAGTGTAAGGCAGAAATACAGACATGGAAATTAGGTTTATATGGACATGTGATGTAAGCAACAGCAACAAATACCATAGAACAAGTAAATATTTGTTAAAATATGGTTTTGTAGAAGAAAAGAAAAAAAAAAAAAGAAGATAAATATGTGATGGGCACAACCCCAGATGTACAACCTCTAGAATATATGACACAATAGTCACTGTGAGGGGATTACGTCTGAATTTGCTGTCAATGGGTTCTGTCTAAGCTCCTCTCAGCTTAGTGACAACCCAACCATGTCCAGTTATCAAAGACCTGGAGAGAACAGGTTGTGCCAATAACCTAAATGGCTGAGACAAGGAGGGTCTTGCTTCTAATTTAAGATCTACAGTTACAAAAGACAAATCATACACCACTGGATCCTGTTTTAATAAGCTTCTGTGAACTTTAATTGCCACAAAAAAGCAACACGCACACATTTGGTTAGACAATTTAGCAGCTTAGGTTCAGTTTTTTTATAAATTGACTAGTGGCGTTATCTCTGCCCACAGACCCTCCATACGGTATCCATTTCTAACTGGGCTTGACTAAAGCAAACAAAATCTTTCTGGAATTGATTTCTCATCCTGGAGGATCACCAAACTTAGCACCCATTACATTTTTTTAAATTACATTACAATCATTTAGTAGATGCTTTTATCTACAGCAACTTACAAAGAATAGTGCTTCCAACATGAGAAGGTAAAATACCACAAGTCAGGTAAATAAGATAAATGCACCCCCAGCTAATCACCTAGATGAGAGCTAAGCAAGTGCTATATTAAACACCAGGCTACAAAGCCAACACCCTCGCTCGAAGCCAAGACTCCTTGCTGTATCTTTGGCATGGAACACTGCAAAGCATTTGGCACTAGTTTCAAACCACACAAACTCATTACGAGATGCCCAGGCAAAAGTTACATTCCTCCACCTGTTCAACATTTCCCACATAGAGAGGGATCTTCTCTTGTGTTGTTCTAAAAAGCACATTGAATTGCATGTGTATGAAGTGTGCAATACAACTACTAATGTGATATGATTTGATTTGATTTAAAATAGATACGCAGATGAAACTTCTATTCTTTACCCCTTTACTGTAAATGTTGGGCAGATCAAAGCAAAGTGGTAGGATGCTCTTCCAAATAACAAAGTTTAAGGCAAGAGGCAATGAAGAGAGCTTTTATAGGGGCACTTTAGCAACAACCATAACTTTCATACATTTCAGCAAAGTTTTTAGCTTTTAAGCCGATTTAGGTGTTACAAAGGCAATGTTGACAAGCAAATGGGAAAGATTTTTTTAAAGAAGCGGATTTTTTTTCAAACGTTAAAGCCACCTAGACAACATCTAAGCAGGTGCTCACGCAAAGTAAATCTACCAGAGAAAAACATTTAACAAGACAGAATCACTGCTTATCAACCTGAAACAGTTTCCGCTTCTCCTGTTTTTTTACATATATAAAGTATTTTCGGACTGTAACAACTGAATGGCACAATTAGCTATGGTAACATGAGCTATGTGCAGTGACATCTTCACATGCAAAGAAAACATCTTCCACAGAAAAAGAAACCTCTTCATCTTAGAAAACAAAGTTGACCAAGTCAATGCTCAAGAGATTAGCAGCCAGGATCAAGTGGCACATTGGTAATGTGTTGCATAACCTGCTGTTCCATGTGTTTGCAGGTTGCAGGGAGAGGGAACGTTTTGTATTTTAAGCTGCCATTTTCTTTATATATCACAATAGCTTTTCATTTATTGAAATGAAATTGTTGCAGCTCATGAAAATGAATCCATTGTTGATGATGTTCATAATTGTTATCAAAATCAAAACTATGTTAATGAATGAATTAAATTATTAACCTATGACATTGTGTAAACAAATTTGCCTTGAACAAGCTTTCACCAACCTGGGTAAATCGACACCGTTATGCAATGACCACTTTAAAAAGCAGGTGGGTTGGCATGTTTTATTCAGGTAATTACATTATGCCCTTTGTGCTGCTGTGGAGTGGTGCATGTGTAGATGTAGCACTTTAGTTTCCTCTCACTTTCTCATCGACATTTAAAGCGCTGATGAAGACCAGAACATGAATTAGTAATGAATTAGAAAATCTCCATTAAACAGAACAGCAACTAGTCAGACAAACTAAACACAAAACAAGACACCTGTCGTTTTTTCATTCCTTTTCCTGCCCTCTTCCAAAAAGGCCACTTTCTTTAAGCTAAACTCTGCTTATACTGCTGTGTGTTTTTGTGTATTATGTAGACGGTTAATTCACCTCCTTCTCAGAAATTGGCCTCCTTACTCTGTAGCTATAGCACGGTGGGAGGGGATAAAAAGTGGATCTAGAAGTATCACCCTCTTCTATGCAGCTGAGCTGGCTTAATTAGGCTCACCATACAAATCACCTCTGTAGAATGACATCAGCATATCTGGTGCCAGTCTCCATGCTGTGAAAGCAGGCTAAGCTAGAGGCCTGTTATAGCACAACCCAGTGAGCCTGGCGCTACCATGAGCTCAATTGCGTGACATGACACAGTCGCTGACATCCATTTTAAATTGGTTTCACTGCCACAGCACTGCTGTCTCCCCGAATATAAGTGAAGCAAATGTTGTGAAAACAAGCTTTGCATTTCCCACTGCAATTTGTGATACTGTATGTGAAATAATGTACTTAAAATTAATTTCCCCTATGTTAGGACCTACAGGCCTTGCCATTTCTGTTTTTTCCCCCCACTTTTCTATCGATGGCTTGAACATTAGAGTATCTGAAAATACGATTTTCAATCATCCTAAACCATACAATGAGAGATTAGAGACATAAAAACTATTAATGAATATAATAATACTGCATGAGTAATAATACTCATGCAGCAGTTTTCTTGATTGAATTGATTGTCCTTCCCCAAAAAAAGCTCATCAGCTTGAGCGAAAGCAAAAGCATACAACGCCACCTAGTGGTGTAGTCTAAGAACAGCATGAAAATGCAATGATGACAGTGTATTACAATTCTGAGACAATAGCATGCTTTTAAATTAAGAACAAAGTGGTCAAAATGCGCAATCTTTATTTGATATGCTGTTTTTAAGTGCTGTCTGAGCAGGACAAAATATGGCAGCATTTGATACAATGAATACACAGGACTCAAGAGTTACTCTCAATGTATTAATCTTGAACTTGGACGTTTCATATGGAGCAGCAAAGCATGTGTCTAGCCACAAGCAGCAACTGTAGATCACAAGCAAGCAGCTGACAGGCTTTTCTTTATTAACCCGTCACTTCAGTACGCTTTAATTCGTTCCCCCCAAAAATCCAGTGAAGCAGCAACTAATTGTCATTAAAGGCAATCGGTAACAAGCTTTAACACTTGTTTCCTTGAATTGAAAAGCTGAACGTTTGACCCCTGAGATCCACTATCAAATGCAGACTGGGTAAACCTACAATGACCAGCAATCAACTCTTCAGTCTCACTGGCTAGCTTTTCTACAGGAGTAGGCTCCCACCAAGCCAGGTGGTCGCCAGCACGGCGGTGGTACAATGTGAAAAACTAAACAGTGACGATAGTGCCTGGCATCTATTAAACATACAAGTGAGAATGCAAAAGCACAAGGTGAACAATGTAAAGCCCTAACAAAAGTGACCAATTAACCAGAACAACACATAATAAATGTTCATAATCTTTTCAAGATATACATAAGTTCTATTACAAGTGTCTACAACTCTTAATAGTCCAAACAAATACTAGTCCCAGAGCAGGAACCCCCAAAGTTGTCAAAATATTGGCACCCCAGAACTAATAAACACAGACATAAAAAAAAACCTGCTAAATTAATTCTAGAAAAATGAGGAGGTGATGTCACCATAAATGGCAACAATATGATTATATGTTAATGTGTCCATTAACTTTTCTTAATCCTCACCATCAAAATGCATCCACTTCTTTTGACAGCAAAACTCCTCAGTTCATACTTATGGTAAATATACTTTATATGGTAAATAAACATTTATGTTTTAAACTGAACAAAAACACAAAATGTCAGGGGTATCAGAATGGCTTTACATTATCTTAGACATGTAGTCATGTGCTATTTTCTTACACTGAATTGGCTTAGATTTGTTGTTAAGGTCAATCGTTAGTATTGAGACAGCCCTGTATCATTTAAAAGAAAATTCTCTCTGAAAATGTAATAATTGTGGACCC
This sequence comes from Galaxias brevipinnis, assembly GCA_036023535.2. Lineage (NCBI taxonomy): Eukaryota > Metazoa > Chordata > Actinopteri > Galaxiiformes > Galaxiidae > Galaxias > Galaxias brevipinnis. The sequence continues at coordinate 6,527 of JAVQIZ010013886.1, read as the reverse complement.
TCCGCAGTACCTCTTCAGACCATACTCAGGCCACACACCCACGTTAAAGACCCCTGGTCTACTGAATTACACTTTCAGAGCCCACACATTTTTATATTAACAAATCTCATCTTCACATACTATGCTGTATACAAACAAGGATTAAAGGAACTGTACAATACATTGTACATAAAATAGAATAATTAAATTTCTCCAAAATAGTTTACAACTAACGAATCTCGGGGTGCCAAAGCCCACCTCCAAACCAGCAATCCCTGCGTGTGTCATCCTCAGGATTATCATATCTGAGTCATATATCCAGCATCCAGCATCCAATTCTTTGGCAGTGCCCTCTTAGCTGCAGTGCAGTTAGCTAGCAGCAGCTTGCAGTACAAGTCCTCTTTATAGCCAAGCCAATGGGCTCACCAGCCAAGGCTCTTAATCATGGGCCAATGACGTCCTGGGAGGGAGCCTTCAAATATTCCATCCAATGGGTGCGTCTCCCTCTAAAGGGCCGTACCGTGACTGACACTCCCACTGACACTTCCAAGTCTTTGGGGGAGGGAAGTTACTTTTCAACTGCACAAGGGCACCCACGCACAACAATACTTTTTCATATTTGGCATGGCATTTCTTTTTGAAGCAGCATGTTTCACTTTATACGTTAGTGAGTTCGATAGACACACATCTGTGTGTGTGTGTATATTTGCTCATTAGTTGGGTTGACAGTCCTGCTCATTTTCATTAGCCTCATGCCCAGTGGACCTGTGCTCCAGTCGTGGAGTGCCTCTTGGCCTCCATCAAGGTGACCACGTGCTCTTCGTCGGCCAGCTCCTTCAGCCTCTTCTCCTCCAGGAAGGCCACCAGGGAGTTCCTCATGTCCACCGTCTCGATCATCTGCTGCATGGCCCGGGCCTCCTCCACACGCTGCTCCTCCGTCTTCTCAGAGTCTGACAGGGCGGCGGCCGCACACGCACACGCACACACACACACACACACGTCAGGGGCATTGACAAACAAATATGTATATTGTCTAACTCTACATAGACGCACACACTCATATCCTCCTACTGTCTCTCCAGCTGTCACTTACATTACATTAAAATGTACATCAAAGACTAATGCACAAAGACACAAGGCGTGTAAACACACACACACACACACACGTGTACATACCACTCAGGTTCATGTGTTTTCTGACCTCCATCTCCAGCATGCTCTGTCTATCCTCTAGCTCAAGCTGTTTGGATCTGCAGGGGTTCAAGGAGCAAACAACAACCGGTCACATCAGATCCACTAAACACGTAGGGAGCAGTCAACATTATGCCTCATTAATTTCCAGACTATTCATGTTTGCACAACCAACACTGTTCTGGCCAGTTCACTAATGCAATGTGGAAATATTAAATAAAGGCCTCAATGAGTTTGCTTGACTCACTTAGTTTACTATCCATCTTGTCACGAGACCGTATGTTTGGTCCCCATGCGACAATACAAAACAAAAATGCTGTGACAAGTCTGCAGCTTGAGTCCAAATAGGAGTAGCCATTTTCTTGCAATGAATAAAACACAGCCAACAGTGTGTGTGTGTGTGTGTGTGTGTGTGTGTGTGTGTGTGTGTGTGTGTGTGTACGTACGCCACCATGAGGTCTGACTCTTCAGAGACCAGTGCGTTTTTCTGGTGCACCAGCTGGATCCAATGCTCAATCATATCAGGAGAGCCGCCATTTCCTGTGGGGACAGAGAGTTAATGACAGATGGAAACTCCTCAGGATATACACAGCAGGTGTGTGTGAGAGAAAGAGAGCGAGAGACCAACAGAGATAAAGAGAGAGAGAGACAGACACATAGACAGAGAGAGAGACAGAGAAAGAAAGAGAAATAGAGAGAAATGTGTACGTCTGAACACAGAACTTCGGTATGTAAAACCTCGGGGTAAAGGATCTGGTGGAGGACAGTGTGTGTGTGTGTGTGTGTGTGTGTGTGTGTGTGGGGGAGAGAGAGAGACAGAGTAGGAGAACTTGGAAAATGTAGAACAGGAGGCCTCAGGCGCTAGGGTGTATCACAGACTGAAAGAGAGGATTTGTAGCGTGGCATGCCACGGCCCATTTGTAGTGAATCCAACACTACTTACTCAGACATCTGTTGCTGAGATTCAGCATACACAGAGAGCTTTTCAGACTCATTTTGAATCCTGGAATATCTGGTAATTTAAACCTAGGTTTTGAATAATTTCAAGTTCATGTTTGTGCATGTTAACAGCTGGTGTGCGTCCATTGGTCGGTTCTCTTACCAGCCTCTCCTCGCAGGGTGCGTTCCAGCTCCACGCCTTTGTCCTCCAGGTCCTTGAAGGTCACCTCAATCTCCTCCAGCCGTCTCTGGATAGACTATACGGGCCACAGGTGGGGGAAGAGTAGGTTTAGATGAATTCAGGAGCAGCCACCGACTTAACATTTAACACAGTAAGCCACATCTAATTTTAGTTAGAGCTCAGTTTTGGTTTTGATTCAAAGTTTAGTGTAAATAAACTTGGGTAAGACACAAGGACCATAAAAACTAAAACATATTGGTAAAAATTAGACAGGTGTCCAAATATGTGCTTATGGCAGTGGAAAACAGATACACATATCTTAAGGTATGAACAACTGGTTTGGCCTTTCCCCCACTTCAGTCTTTAGTATTGTCGTCTTCTGGGACAACAGAGCCAGGGTCTTCTTACCTGAGCCTTGCGGAAGCGCTGCAGTTCACTCATCTTGGCTCTTCGCTCCAGGGTCTTCATCTTCATGAGCTCCAGCTTCTCCACCTCTGCAGGGGTGATTGCCTCAAACTAGAGATAGGATGGATAGATAGAGAAAGAGAGAGGATAGATGGAGAAAGACAAACAGAGAGTGTGTGAAAACGGTTCTAGATTAACTATTAACATAATAGAGCGATGCCCAATCCCCCACTGAAAAACAAATTCAGTCTAATGCTCTTCTCTGACTGGGGAAACATAACCAAATATAAACGTGACGTACCACCCTGTGCCCTGCTTCATACCTGATCATTTATTTCAAACATATCTTCCTCATCTTCGTAAGCATCATCATTATCGTCGTCATCATCATCATCGCCATCAGCACCATCCTCAGATATTTGGGAACTATGCCTAAAAGTAGTTTCTAACAAAAAAAAGCCCAAAAAATAATAAAGCGAAATAATCAAAATCTGACATTTGTTAAAGTGCAACAAGACATACACAAGGGAAAAGATAAGGGCAGCTGAACATCACTGACCCACTCTCCCTTGGTGACTGTTGTGGACGCTGAGTCGATGCTCTCTCCCTAGCCTGGGCGACGACAGATTCCAGGGAGAGAACTTGGACCGGACCTTGGTGGGCTGGTTCTGCCTGACCGGCCCCTCTTTCCTCCTGAAGCAGTGTCGGTTTCTGCGGTCCCGTTTGTGGATCCCTGGCCCCCCGCTCCAGTAGCCCTCCTCCTCCGGCCCGTCTGGTCCCAGGGCGGCTGGCTTAGGCCCGCCTGCCGTGGCAGAGGAGGAGGAGCAGGACGAGGACCCCCCCTGGGTCTCGGAGTCCGAGTCCTGGCTGAAGCTCAGGTTGACCAGCTGGGTCTTCTCCTCGTCACTCAGCTTGAGCTTCCGTAGCGATTGCTTGGGTCTGGAGTCAGGAGTTGCTGTGGAGGATACTTTCTCCAATGGAGGGGCATCGGGGGTGTTAGGATTAGCCAGGTGGACGGAGCGAGGTTTCGGTACAGGAGGCGAGTGTGGAGGGGTCTGGGTCGGGGTGCCCTGCCATGACAGGCGGGGTGCAGGTACAGGGGTAGGTTGGGAGGGAAGACCCTGCTCCTCGCCTGGTTCTAGCCCACCTTCGGGGGCAGGCTCTGGGGGAGGTTGGCAGGGCTTATCCGTGGGTTCTGGGAGAATGTCATCCAGTTCTTTGGGTTGCCCAATGGGTCCAGAGGGACAAGAGTCTAGAGTGTGCTCGTAGTAGTCTTCGTCCGAGGGACAAAGCGTGCGGTCGTTCTCCTCTTCCTCATCATCTTCCTCCTCTTGAAACTCCCCCCGGGTGTCCTAAAGGGAACAAACGCAAACTTTATAAAAATACGATACAAAATACGATACACTACACCCAAATTAATGGGTGTAGTGATGCTGCATCGATAATACCATTGTCTGCATCTAGTCACTTTGGGCACATCAGCAACACATGCGGTGACGGCTGGCAGGGGCCCCACAGAGCTACATCATTACGTACAACAGCAGAATATTGTGTAACACCACATTCAATGGCACAACAAACGGGTTCTGTAAGCGGGGCAACAGTGCTAGCAGCAGCGGATGGGCTGGTGTTAAAAAGAAATCTGCTCACCAGAGAAGAAGACATTCGTCGGCCATTCTCCAGCTCAGGATCTCCAGAGTGGAGCTCGCAGTAGAAATGCCCTGAACGAGAAGGGGGGGAGAGAGAGAGAGAGAGAGAGAGAGAGAGAGACGACGACGACATCACAGACAACATGAGAACCCCGTGCCACTCATGCCCTGATCTGGTACATGAAACGAACGCAGCCAGATCGCTTTCTCTGTTCTGGTGCTTGAACAACACAACCCTTTAAAAAGGGTCTCTTTCTCATGCATTATTCATGTGGCCATGATAAATAAATTAGACGCTTCCTCTATTCATCCCAGAGTAAGCAGGTCTCCTCTTTACTCTAACAGGTAAAAAAATTAAAAACTGTATGAAATTGCAATAGAGGTATTAAGCTTTCTCTCCAGGGAGAGAAAAATAAAAACAGCCACCTTTTGGAACACAGAGAAAATTGCTCCTCTATTCTGGCAAAAATTGCTCTCCATCTTGGCAGTGAGTCATCCAAGAAAATGACCATGAGTGCACACCACTTGTAGGACAATATTTGGTCAAATACGAGAAGTAGCGAAGCAAAGGCTGTTGAAAGATAGAATTAAGATGGAAGATACAAATACGGAGAAACTCCTGTATTCCACCAAGTATAATTATAGATATAGAGTAATTTAATGTGCACCACCAGTTGGTCTTTCATATTGGAGAGTGGAAAGGTTATATCTCTTACTATTCAATTAGGTGAAGTGTTCTTTGCTTAATCAATCAGTGCACAACACACTCTCCTGTAGATTTAAAATAAGCAACACGAGCAAATAAGAACCAGTGGCTGAGGGTGCCATCTTTAAGTGTTATAAAAAATGAAACATGGATGTCTTTTGTTGCCTTACAAAAAAAGGTAAAGAAGAAACACCCACACAGATTCTTCCCACATACTAACCATTGTCTTGACGGAAAGTGTAGTCTCCCAGTCGGAGAGTCACGCCACACTGATGGCAGGTGAAGCAGCTACGATGGAAGAACTTGCCCTCTGTGCTGATCCTCTCCAGGACGTACACCCGCTGGCAGCAGAAGTAGCACTCCTCGCTGCTGGCGGGGGCGGGACTCGAGGCGGCGTCGGGATCGGGGTCTGGCTCGGGATCCGCTGGTCGTAACTCGGGGGCGACCGGCTAAGAGAAGATCCGGAGAAACAACGAGGTAAACAACGAGGTAAACAACGTGACCATAAATTCAATTTCAAATTAATCATAACAATAGATAATTCAGAAATATTGCTAGACGGATTAAAGCAATAATACAATGAAAAATCTTGGGGAAAATATATTGTCAAGTGTGACAAAAGGCCTGAAATCATTCACTAAAATGGATTTAGTTCTCCTTGAGAACTAGTTAAGTGGATTATTATTATTTGCAGTCTAGACACAACTCACATGCTCCTCTTCTCCCATGCTCATCTTGCTTTCTTTTGCTTCTTGCTCTGCCGCCCGCTTCTCCTGTGTAAATAAACAAACAAATCTTACAAAATCATCTGACCCCACTTGTGGTTGCAGTTTCATTACATGCATGCCAGAGAATTTTTAAATAAACACATGATGAAGATTTGATCTTGTATGACTGGTTTGAACACAATATTCTAAAATACTAAAAAAGATTAAAGTGTAACCGACAACATACTATCACTTTATAGGTAACAACAATTACATTCCCAAATTAAAGAGGGACAAAAGCTAAGTCATTAACCGCATGACTTAACTCAAAGGGAACTGCAGTCTACAGAGTTATGCTTTATGATGTGATTCTGATCAAGCGATGCCGATGTGCTGTGTAAATAGGATTGCATTGGCACGGCGACGAGCAGCCAACTCTCTGTCAGGTGCCTCTCACCTTGAGTCTCTGCAGGGAGTTGCGTTTAAGCGTGTTGAGGAAGATCACAGCAGCCTGGGTCCGGAAAAATGACACGGTCTTGGCTGGCGTCAGAAGGCCTGCAGGTTCTGCAGTAAAGAGAGAGTGAGAGAGAGGTGCAAACACACGCATGCTTCAGCTGTAAATCCCAATACAACACATACAAGAAACATTGCTAGCCTCACAGTTAGTACCGCGTTGGTTTACAAGTAGAACTTTGGTAACCTGACAGACTTATTACATCCGAGTTTTTGCCCCTAGCTCGTTCTATTTGAAAACTCCTATCTGCACCCCA
>JAVQIZ010013880.1:5000-20991 GCA_036023535.2 Galaxias brevipinnis | reverse complement strand
ACATTTCTCATTTCCTCACACAAGGGACAATAGAACATAAAGTGGATCTCATTTTCAATTCTGTAAAACGTGGAAATATTTGTGTGTAAGCAAGTAGGATTTATACTCAGTACGTTTTGTTGTTATTAGTGATCATGTGGACCTTTAATGCTTCTTTCAGTGTTACCCCCCGACAACCCTCTCATCACCTTCCCTTTTGTCAGGACTTAGCCACGCCTGAGGCTTTCTCCAGGAACCCGTCCCGTGTCTGGGAGTTCTACCACTATCGCCGTGAGGTGATGCTGACCAAGAGCCCTAACCCTGCCCACATGGCCATCGCTGAGTGTGAGGAGCGGCTCACCAAGCAGGGTCGCAGGGTCACCCTCATCACCCAGAACATAGATGAGCTGCACCACCGTGCTGGCTCCAAGGAGGTCCTGGAGATCCATGGTAACCCCAGACGTGATTACGTTACGGCTAATGGATTGAGCAACTAGGTGCTTAGCAATCGCACACGCAGGATCTCTGTTGGTGCATTCAGGGAATTTGTACAGCCACTTGTAGTTGAATCCTTTCTGAAGCAATCTTGTTGCCTTTCTTATTGTTTTCTTCTATGTCAATACTTTTTCTCCTCTGTATTGGTTTGCATGGAAACAGGCAGTCTGTTTAAAACCCGCTGTTTGAGCTGTGGCCATGAAGCAGCCAATCACAAGAGCCCTATCTGCGCTGCACTGGAGGGCAAAGGGTAAGGGACCTACAGCAGGTTTGCCTCTTATATAAAGAAATAGCCTATTGACTGAAATGATAGGTGAGTCTGGGCCTGCTCATTCATATCGCAGCGTTATATAAAATAACAAAATGCCAGACGGACATCTGAATCCCACTGTGATGTTAGAACAAGACAAAGCATATTTATTTATTTATGGATCTCTCTGTGTATTCTTGGTTCATTACAGTGCTCCTGACCCCAACACCAATGATGCACAGATTCCTCCACATGACTTGCCCAGGTGCAAAACGCACACACGTGTTTTTTTTTTAACTTTATGAGTCACAAATGCATATAGACTTGTATGTCTGAACATGAACGATCTTTGTGTAAGCCAGGTGTGAGCAGGGGGGTTGCAATGGACTCCTCCGTCCTGCAGTGGTCTGGTTTGGAGAGACCCTGGACTCCAACATCCTCACCCGTGTAGAGGAGGAGCTGGACCACTGTGACCTCTGCCTTGTGGTGAGCTGTAGAGTCCGTTTGGAAAAGGACATTTCTAACTCAAACTGACATTCTCTCACGTGACATTTTACAGGAAATCAAGTAGAAGCAATGGTAACTATTTGTGGGTGTGTGTCTTGGCATCCTCAGGTGGGCACCTCCTCTATAGTGTACCCAGCAGCCATGTTTGCCCCCCAGGTGGCAGCAAGAGGAGTCCCTGTTGCAGAGTTCAACATGGAAAACACACCAGCCACCATGCGTTTCAAGTATGGACACCACATCCGGCACCACAGACCCAAACAGTTACATAAATCATGCACGGTCTCACTGATTCCTCTCACTTACATGACTCTGTGTGTTTGTCTGTGTGCTCCAATGTATGCTCTGCAGGTTCCACTTCCATGGGCCGTGTGGAACCACCCTACCCCCAGCCTTAGCGCAACAAGAGACAGAGGCTGACTGAGAGTCCTGGAGACCCTAGGCTCCGCAGGCATAGTGCACTTTACACAAACCAGGATGTCTACCACTTGATGTTGCTGTGATCGGTTAGCATTCATTCAGAGGCAATAGATGTCAATAATGGTTCAGAAAACAAAATGCATCTGAACAGAGAAGCTTATTTTATAAGTACGGACTCGACTTGGCATTCATTATGTAGTATATATCCAAAAGCAGGTTAATACATTTAGTTTAGATATACTCTAACATAATTATGATAAACTCTGGTCTCTGATTACTGAAACTGTATTGCAATACACCTGCTGCAGGAGATGGGTATTGAAAGTGGACTGTAGGGGTCAGTGTTTAGCTGTGTATGTTGGTGCTGTTCTGCCGTGCTAGAATATCCTGACTCACTCCAGTGGACCTGCAGTGGTTGCCTGTCTGCCAGCAATAGATTTCTGGGTTGCATGGTGTCTATTCCCACTAGGCTTGTTACGCTTTTGGTTGAACATGATCTGAGCTGTGCCCAGTGCCTTCTGATGGTATCTGTAAGGGTGATGAGTTTAAAAGAGGGGCTCTGTCATTAATACATGTATTTATGTCTGTCTCATGAATAAACATATCATTAATTATACAGTAGCTTGTGTTGTGTGCCTTCGTGCGTGCATACATAAGACATGTATCGGTAAATGAGGGGGTGTGTGAATTGGATTTGGATTAGTGAGTTATTTTTGTTCTCGTAGTATGTGTGTGGGTGTGACAGCGCGAGAGAGTATACCTTCAAGAAAATGAAAATCCTATATGCAGGAGTCCACACATTGAGCTTACACACTGCAATATTACGGATTGTCCATGAATGTTATGTACTGTTTGTGGTGGGTGGGGGTTAGTCAGCAATAGGCTCTCTCTGTCATAAGCAATATGCAGTCTCGGGAAAAGAATGGGATTGTGTTTGACAACCTCTCTCCTCCAAACGCACAAACACGCAGACACAAACTTTATTATCTCCCATCCAACACACACACACACACAATATGCACAGGTCTAGTCCTGTTTCTCTGCCCCAGTCGTGCAGGGCTCATTTGCAGGTGTGGATGACTGTGGTCAACTTGGGTTAATAACGTTGAGCTGACTTAATTGAGATTTACTCCTCGTGGACGAGTGGTAATCACACCGCTGGGAATAGTGCCCGCCACGTCTCCTGTCTGCACGTCTCTCCTCGGTCTCCTTCTCGTCATCCCTCCGTCACCCTGGCTCCTCTCTCCTTTCATTGCCCTCGCGTTTCCTGTCTCGTCCCCGCCGGCACCATGGCCGGGAGGCTGGAGGGTGGGTGGTCTGTGTTTGTGTGTGGGCGAGCCCCCGCCCCTCCCCTTCCATCACCTGCTCATTAGAGGGAGAGTGATGGTCCGATGGTCTCCCATGACTTGCTGCTCCAAAAATAACAGAGCCCATTTCCCGGCTGTTAAGCTACGATTTCACACCAATCTGAGTTGCACTGCCTGGACCTGTCAAAGAGAGTGAGGGAAAGGGAGAGAGAGATCAGGTGAAAAGGAAAGGAGAGAGAGGCAGGGAGAGAGAAGAAAAGAGGGGGGGTGTTGCAAATGGTGTGATTAGATTTTCGTTTCTATATGAAGAACAACAAACGTGTCTCCTTTACCTTATAAACACCTCTCCTAAAGGTAGCACACTACAGAGAGGCGTTACCAATGGTAGGTGTTAAGAACAGATCTTACGCTGAATATAAAGCATAACGGTCCCTGCCACCTCTCCAACCAATGCCTGCACAATATTGTGATGAAAAAATATTGTCTGGTTAATGTCAGTCTCCCTCCTAGGTTTTATGAGCAGCGTTACTGTACATAGCCCCCTTACATACAGGGACTTCCCTGTGTGTGTGTGTGTGGGGGGGGGGGGGGGCACAGAGGCTAGCTTTGTAGTTTTCTGGAAGGGCCATGTGTTCATTTTATTGTGTGCAAACATTTCAAAATACGTCAGTATAACATTTGTTGACAATTATCACCTCTGACCCCATGTTTGCACTGCTCTATTTTGGCAGCTGTGAGCTATTAGCTATGTCATAAATGAGAGATAAAATAAGAGCCGGCGCTACAGTTTGGCTCACGGAGCCTGACTTGTAGAAGTCTGTCTGCAGTGTAAGTGCAGACCTCTGTGCTCACTTCTATCCTTTAGGTATTCATCTTTTACGGGAATTGGAGCCAGTAACCCTCTCGATTAAACATGGGACCGCCACGTCGGGCCATATCTGTCAGAATGAGGTGAGTTTGCGTGTGTGTGTTTTCCCTCGAACCTCATAACCTAGTCAGGGATTCGAAAAAAAATGGCACTATATTTTATTCATTGAGCTGGCAAACTTTGAAAGTGAATTGACTTAGTGTTACGATGCCAATGGAACTTCTCCCCCGGTCAGTCACCACCGTACCTGCAGCTGGCATCCCTATCCTTAATTCCTCTCAAAGAGAAACCTTAAGACCTGGTTTCCCATACAGGGATTAAGGCTAGTTCTAGACTTAATCTCGCTGTCAACGGAGCTATCATCATTGAAAATGTTTTTTAGTCTAGTTCTTGGCTGAATCCCTGTACGGGAAACCGGGCCTAAAAGCATATGAGGAGCCACAACGTTTGCAGTACAGGCTAATGGTTACTTTAAATGGAACCTTTTATCAAAGGCTAAACACACACACACCCACAGGTTTAGCAGATCTTCTTAAACACTTGAGTACTAAATAGGTTCCTGAATGATAGGACTTGCATACTAGCAGTTAGCAGCCCACTTCCATAACACACTCTCCCACTTCCTGTCTCACGCTGGCTTCTAACAACTGTGGGTGTTTGTGGAGTTGTGTGTTGTATGGTAGGTGGTTAGGATGCTGTGATGCGTATAGGCTGTTACTGTCTGTGGGTGAAAGGGAATTTGGTTCCGGCCCCTTGTGTTTAATTTTGTAATATGGCAGTCGTTATTTGGAAAATATGTGTGTATGTGTTTCTGTCTGTTTGAGTAAGAAAACGAGTTTGTGTGGGGCCATATGCTGTAAGGTTGTTGTTTAACAAGATTAGCAGGCTCAGGTGCTGAGTAATCTGTTGGTAATGAGTCTCAAAGTGCTCTGTCTCACCCTCCGGTGTGTGTGTGTATGTGTGTGTGTGTGTGTGTGTTTTTCTTGTGTGGGGGCGCCCACGCTTTGTCCCCCTTTGTAAAAACATCACCAGTGTATTGTGTTACCAGACCTCTCCATCTCGCAACCGGTCAATCAATCGTGTACATAACGTTTATATGCATTCTACATTTGCTTTTGTTTGTGTGTACATGCATACGCGTGCGCACACATGGTCCGGATTAACAGAATTAAGAAGGCTCTGGCTGATGCTCTGCCCAATCGGCCCAGATTGGGCTTTTGGAGTGAAAATCCTCCAGGGAAGAACTAATCCCTGACTGTTGGGAGCAATTTCTATTCCGTAAGCAACGCTTTCCCTTCCTTCTTTCTTTCCCTCCCTCTCTCTCTGCCCTATCACTCTATTTTTAGCCCTCTTAAGCTTCCCTGCATGCCACTGTTTACATTTAGAAGCCCCGTCTTCCTCCCAACCTCGCCAATCTCCTTTGCTCAACCCGACCACAGCCTTCACAGCGGGAAATCTCTATTGACTAACGCAGTCTGATAAAAGGGAGGATAGAGATGGATTGATAGAGAGCTTAAGGAAAAGGCAGTAGAGATGGGGGGAGGAAAGAAGTGTCGAGTGTGGGAAGATGGATTTGAAATGGCGCGGTGACCCCGACGTGTATTCCAGACAGCTGGCCAAGCTGTCTGCGCCTGCTGCTGAGACGTGATGAAGGGACAGAGATTAGAGGGGGGCTGGTTGTCGATTGTGTTTTTGAGCGGGTGAGCCGGGAAACAAATGATGGAGCCGGTGTGTGAGCGGAGGTCTATAGAAAGGAGGATGATGGAGGAGAGCGACTTGAGAGAGGAACGAAGCCATAACAGGGCCAATGTATCCGGACCAATCTCTGTCCCCCTGACCCCTTCAGGCAATGCCCTGTGACACCCCACCCCCCCCTACTCCTCCTCCTCCCCCATGCCTCCTCTCCTGGCTCGGCCCTGTTGAATCTGTGGATGGCCGACATCTGCCGTACAGCTGGGGAACCGGTAGTTTAGAGTCGCAGCTAACACTTAGCTCATTATTGCTAATGCTAATCACCAGGGTCGTCGCAGACCCCTGGGGCCAAGGCAGACCGGGCTAAAGCTCGAGGGAAAGCACACTTCACTAACCCCCCAGTTGTTCACAACAGTTTACAGGCATCTGCTAGTGTCCATGAACGTGCTCCTGCCTAGTGACGTGCTTAGCGTCCATGTTTATCATTTGTGTGTCCTGAGCGATCTCAGTGTAACACAGTCATTTCAGTGCCATTGACATTTCCCCCATCCCCCCCAAGGGCAGAGGGAGTCCAATAGAAAGCCCCCAGGTTTGCCAAGGAGGCTCCGTTTAGTCGCCCTTCATTAGCTCCTCCACAGCCAGCTGAGAGCTGTGATCTACTAACATTGATTGAGCTCAATAATTCACACTGCTTGCTACATATTTAATGTCGTGACCGGGATGGGGGGGGTGGTGGTCTGTCTGGGATAAGTGCCAGTGTCATGCTCAAAGCAAACACACACACACACGCACACTGTCTGGTGGAGATCAGTTTATTTCGAGCTACATGGCCATTTGTCACAGGGCTGGTTTATGGGTCCAGGGTAAATGTCCTTATCACATAGGAGCTGTTGAATACTGGATGTGTTTGGCTGTGTGTGTGGGAGCGCACTTCAAGGCCATTGTCGGGGAGATTGACCACCTGCTGTTCACAGTTACAGTGCCCTGGGCCTGTCTCACAAAATCAGCATAACACACTCAGCGGGGACAGTTTGGGTTGGTGTGTGGCTGCTCAGTCAGAGGGAGCTGTTTTGGCCTGTCTCTTGGTCATTGTGGCTTGTTGGTAATGAGGGTTGCGACAATCAAAAGGGCCCAGAACATAGATCAATGCTTTATTCTCGAAACAAAGATGTATTCTGGTGCCAACGACTCTGATAAGTCCGTTTGGGGACCCCACTGTCGCTCAGCTGGTCCTAAAAGCAGGAACACATCCGTTTCTGCGTTCCGCATTCCCCTGGGATTCGGGCACTAATCCTGCGTTTACTCTAGGACAACCGGGGAACACGTCGTCGCACACCTGGGAAAGCTGCAGGATGCAGGGAAAGTCATTAGGCCTTTGGGTCCACAGGGGATTATTATTGTCCTCCTTCTCAGTGTGATGAACAGTGGCTGCATGGGCGGAGCCTCCAGGTGCTGTCCCTGAATGGCGCCATGGCAGCACGAGGGTTCTGCCCCTGCCAGCGGCGGAGGAGGGTGTGGGTGCCTGGGTGGGATGAAAGGCCAGGGCTGTCTTTGTGGCAGAGGGGTTCTGCCTCATTCACTGGGATTCATCTCCAATTCTAGTCATTTATGAATGCATTCATATTTTAATGGGGCTCATGTATAATTCTATCACAAGAACTCCAAAAGGCGTAACAACTGGCGCATTCTGAAAGACTTCTGAAAAGTGTGTGTGTGTGTGTGTGTAAGTGTGTGTGTGTGTGTGTGTGTGTGTGTGTGTGTGTGTGCGTGCGTGTGTGTTTGTTTGAAGGATGGCTGCACTTGAAATGTATTTTTTTCCTGTTCTTTCCGACATCTCTCCTGCATCGGGAAATGAGAGGAGCTGACACACAGAATTAAAAATATCTCAATATCACTCCCACTCACACAGTAACCCAAGAGACTACACACACTTCACTCACACACACAGAACCTCCTTCTCACGCTCTCTCTTATGTATCTCTGCTCTGTTTCAATCTCTCTCTCTCTCTCTCTCTCTCTCTCTCTCTCTTTCTCTCTATCCTTCCACCCCCCCTCCCTCCCACACACACACAGTTGCAGCCTGTTGGCTGCTATACAACTTAAACAGACATCAAAACAACAATCCAGATTTGTACCATACCACATCAAAGTCTGCTTGAAGGGTTTTAGGAGCAGGAAGGTCCATTAAGGTCTTTCATCAAGCTCATCCTATAGTGGTGCAAGCGTCCCAACAAATGTAAACATACCCTATTTCCCAGCAGACAAAGGACCAGAATGAGGTAGTGCTTTTGATCGATGGATGGTCTTTTTGTAATTGCTCTAATACGCTGTGCTTCATGTTGGCAAGTTACCCTGTACACAACCGGTATGGATGTGTCTAATCGCGGATGAATGAATGGATGAATTAATTAATCAGAATCAATGAATGCACGGCGGCGCACAGATATATTCATAAACGCAGACATGAGCAGCTGTCTCCAGCTCAGTGCAATGCTACGTTTTATCAACGCGCTGCAGATTCTCGTCTAGTTCCTTTTTGGCCTGTGTGCAGGAAATGCTCAGCCCTTAATGACAGGAAGTGGGGCAGGATCAAATCAGAGCGGTTTCTGGGTCGGCTGATCCGTCCTCCAATTCAGGGCCAAAAAAAAAATTTGACATTTACAAAGTATAGCCAACACCCAGCCCTCTGTCCCCAATATCCCTTCGTGTCTTCAGATTTCTGGGAATTAGGGTGCAGTGGGGCGAGGCAGTGGGGTGAGGTGGTGGTCGGAGGTCGGGGGGGGGGGGCTCATCTACAATACTTTCCTGTGTGCTGCCCCATCCACCAGGTCTGACACTACATTTGGTGAAATGTCAGTGAGCACCGAGAGCTGCTCGGTCAAGGTGCCGTGTCACAGGGCTGCAGACAGCCACAAAGCACTCGGCACGTCGCCGTTCTCCAGCGTCGAGTGGAAAGGGGGAGAGAGGGAGTCGTGGCAGAGACGCAGGGACGGTAGGAGGATGAGACGAGAGGGAGAAAGTGTCAGGTTGGGGAACACCTCAGCATATCAGTCACCACTGCCAGCCACTCCACCTCAGCACTGTTGCCATGGCAATGGGGACAGACGAGGATCCTAGACGGGGGGGTCCAAAAACCCGAGCTGTCTGTCATTGAGTTCCACAGGAGGAATGGGGTTTCTGCTTGCTGTGCCTGATAGAGGGTTGATCCGTAACATCCATGTATTTTATCCTGTACATTTAGCCATCCATTTCTCTCACCTCACTACACTTTTCAGCGGGTGCCATAATATGGTGGTCTATGGGTGCTGACATCTGGTCTATTGACTTACCGTATGGCAATCAATATGTCAACCCATTGACTTCCTGTGTGGCCCTATAGACTTCTTTGTGTCAAAAGCAAAGTCAATGCAGCCACTTAAACACTTCTTAGATTACAGAGTCTGTTCTTGTGCATTTTCAATAGGTGGGGAAATAGTGCTGCAGCACCAAAGTGATGTACCAAAAATATAGCATCACATTCAAGTGGGGAAATAGTGCTGCAGCACCAAAGTGATGTAGTTTACCAAAAATTTGGCATCACATAGAGCAATGACTAGAGCTATAATAAGAATAATATAATATAGGCCAGGAGTGGATGTTCATTGAAAAAAAGTGCCTCATTCACTCCAATTGTGAATGACATAATGTTTTGATTGCATCGTTGGTTAAATTTCGTCAGTCCATAATAAATTAACCCAACGCGTTTCATAACATTCTAAATATATTTTATTCGCTGTGGCTTTTCTTGAACAGCCACGAGTGGAATGTTGGACAAAAACATACCGCAAAGACCACAATATTGCAACTGGAAGATAACCGGTGCCGCCAGGCTATTTTTAGCTGGGAGATACAGCTGCCGTGCAGGGACAGAGAACTCAAGCTATTTCTTATATGAAATCTCAGTGAACAAATACAACCAAAAACAAAAAAAGACCTAAATCAATCACAATACATCGAATTGTTCAATGTTTTTTTAATGTTGCCGTGCATGTGCGAGCGTGTACGTGCGGGCTTGTACTTGCTTTTGCAAATCTTATTTAAATGCTAAAACATGTCTATATAATTGAACGACTCATAATGAACAGCGGTATAGTTTCATATAGTGAGAAATTTATATTTTCGCTTCAGCAGTCCTCTTGGGTAACGTTAACTCCGTCTGGGTCCTAGCAAAAAACCTTGCAGCAGGTGGTCCAGCAAACAGAAGAATGTATATAATAATATGTGTGTGTCTGTGTTAGAGAGAGAGAGAGAGAGAGAGAGAGAGATGCATGGCTGAATCGAAAGAAGACTCAGGAAGAGGAGGTTAGAAGGAGGGAGGGGTAGAAGAGTCTTCAATATCGCACATTGGCTATACTTTTCTGACGACAAAACATTATTCAACCTGTGGATAGCACGCGAGTGAGAACATTCAAATCGAGTTGATGGCTTTTCTGTATCCAGTGCCACCCTCATATCACCCTTCAGCAATCTAATTTAAGACGCTTGAGCTGGGGGTTCCCAGTTCAATTCATGAAAAGCGAGGGACCGCAAAGTCCGGAGGTGCCCGCCAAATCCGCTTTATGAATGGCCCGAACATGGAAGAAATTCCGTTTGGAAGAGTCAAGACCAGGCGGAAGAAGGGTCACTGTCCGGCCGGTGCGCCCCTCGGTGCCATCGCATGCGAGGACGAGTTCAACAGCAGAGAGCTCGAGGCGCTCTTCCAAAACTACAATCTGAAACTCGAGCAGACAGCCACCCTCAAAGCCCTCGCGGTGCTAATCGTAGCGGCGTCGTCGCTTGCGCTGATGGAGCTGCTGTCCGGGCCACGTCTTACCGTGTCCAAGGGTTCGCACCCGGTTCATTGCGTGGTGTTTTTGTCACTTTTTATCGTCACCAACGTTAAATATTTGCAAGTAACTCAGCTGCAGCAGATAGCCAAGCTTGCCCTGCTCTTCAGCTTCACTTTTGCGCTCCTTTGTTGCCCTTTCCCGCTTGCGCTTGGTGCTGCTGGCGTGGATACTCCCGAGGCTCCGGAGCAAGGTGTGTGGCAACTTATGCTTGTCACCCTCGTGGCTTATGTATTGCTACCTGTGCGAACCCTACTAGCTGTGGTGTTTGGAGTGATGGTAGCCACATCGCACTTTATTGTAACAGCAACATCAATCATGGACAGGAAACAAAAACTTTGGAGACCGGTAAGACACGCATCACACCGCACATACATACCTAGTATACCTTCTATGTGCCTTGCAATTGCCTGTTACCCCCCTTTATTTATAACTCTTGACTGTGTTTGCTATAAGGCCTACGGTCTGCAACAGACTAAACTCCAGAGAGTTTGCTAAACCCTTCATCCTCGATGGGCCATGCACTGCATCAATTGCATGTCGAAGAACCAGAGTGGGCGCTGTCCACTTGCCGGTGCTGAAATTCAATAACATATTCTACGGAAGAAAAGCACCTTCTATAATAGTTTGTTTAGTGTTAGCTTTATCTATTTTTCTATGCCAGACTGGATGTTTATATTTATGATATCACTGGGCCTGCATTAGTGGCACACCTCAATATTTTTTCTAGCAACATGGTCTATTTCCCAAAAACAATTTTATATTTTGTTATATTCCAGCAGTAAAACAAGCTTAACAATCTAGCCTGATGAGCTTGCCCAAACTTGTAATATTTCCCCTGATAATCATTAATAACTTCCATAATATTACATGCATAATACATGATTAGTACATGGGGCTGAGGTGTTAAGGGGGGCTTAGGTTGTAATGGTCCCAACTGAATTGACTAAGAGCAGTTCTAGCCCAATTAAGATACATAGAAGATTAACAGCCATTGTTGGTATTAGAGTCTTACTTTACTGACTTTACCGCCCCCATGGGAAACACTTTGTGCTTGTGGCAGTCTTGTTACATTTGGACCTAGCGAATGGGTACATGCGTGCAGTGCACCTATGCACACAAAAGCATGATGTCCTTTATATACATATATACATATATACTTCTTACACACACACACACACACACACACACACAGAGAGAGGGAGAACCATCCGCCACAGTGCCCCTGCTCCCTCAGTATTGTTGACATGTCTGTTCTTGTCTGTGTGCAGCTGGTGGCTAACGCGGTGCTGTTCACCAGTGTGAACCTATCAGGGGTGTTTGTCAGGGTGCTCACTGAGCGTGCCCAGAGGAAGGTCTTCCTTCAGGCTCGCAACTGCATCGAGCAGAGACTCCGGCTGGAGGACGAGAACGAGAAACAGGTGAGACACATACACCTAAACCCACATGCACACACACCAAAAACATATGTTGATGCATACATTTCCTCCATCACCGGCACATTGTACTTTTCAGAGCATTGCTGAGAAGTTGGAGGCTTTTTAAAGGTTGCAGGTGCCAGTGTACTATAACAACCTTCCCACAGGCACACAGTAACTATGACAGCAGCTATTTAAGGAAAGAACAATTACTGTAGCACATGCAATGCGACACACTCCTCCCCCCTCCTCACACACCTACACAAACTGATTTAAGCATGAAGCCATCAGGCAACTTTAACAGGGAGAAACAGTGTGTTGCACACCCACCTGACAGTGGCACCTCCCTTCACTTGTTAAGAAGGAAAATAATTATCCACACGCCCATATTAGGCTCCTCTCTGGTACATGTCTAACAAACAGAACACGCACACACACACCCTTAGCACCTGGGCTTTGTAGATTAGATGATCATGTGCTGTGTTTCCCCCTGCAGTAACAGGCTCAGTGCCTGACAGGTAATTACGCAGGCAGATTGCTTTCATGGCCTCCCTGCTCCAGTAAAGGTCACAGTTTATCTGAGGCAGAGGGGGACGCGCTGCACAGTCCCCTGATTGGGATCTGGGAGCAGCCGCACCACCAACCCGTCCACCAGGCAGCCAACCGGCCGGCCAATCAAAACCCATTGGGGTCGGACCCTTTCAAAAAACAGAGTTATCAACTCTTTCCCATCGTTTACATGTCAGATGTGTGCATTCAGACCGTCTAGGCGCGGGCGCAGGGAAACCAGCCGTCAATCGGTCAAGTGTGGACTACACAACATGCCGTGTTTCTGTGTGGTGCATGGGCATGCTGGTTTCTGTGAGCACCGAGGTTGGTCATTTCCCATAAGGTCAGAGACCTTCGTAAGCAACCCATTGGATCGGGAAGGAAATGCCAGCGGCCTCTTCCTGTTTGAAAAAGGTTTTAGAGTGTTACAGTGAGGTACTCTGCGTAAACGATGGCCTCTTGAAAAAGATACATTGAAAACATTTGAAATACACGTATGGTAATGTTTTTTTTTAATCGTCAGACATTCCTGCATGTTAGTTGCACATCCAGCGCACATGCTTCTTTGTGTTGTATGGGTATGGTTAGAATAGAGTTTGTATTCATTGAGACAGTTAGCTCTTGTGCTAATATGGAGTACACATGTCAAGATGAAAGCTTTGCTGGAGGTACAACAAAGAAAACAGCATGTCATATCGCTTGAGAACACGACACAGTGACAGCAAAAGCTATTAAAGGAAATGAGCACATCAGCCAATATAACTAAACCACCTAGAACAGAATGCATACTTTTGATGCGGAGACAGAACATCCGTCTACTTAATTTACGCCAGAGAGGACACATGCCATTCAAACAAGAACTCCTGTGAGAAGCCATGCAAAGCCTCATTCAATGAGAATCACTGTCTTATCTCACTGTACAGGTCCCTTTCTGCTCTCCTCATGTATATTAAATGGAACATTGTTAACGTGTTATCCAAACCTTAATGACAAGAAAGAATTATGGATGCAACCAATATTTTAAATACGCTACTTTGTATTTGCACATCTGTTTAAATATTTTATATTGCTATATTTCCTGTCCCCAAGGGCCGTCATTTTAAACGAACACTTTGAATTGTGTTATGAGATCTGTGAGAGAACATCATTCCAAACGTCACTCTAATCATCACAATTATTTTTAACACCGATGACGCCCTGAGATAGCTCCTTATCTAACAGGCAACCTTTAATTGGTTGCTTGAGACTTGATTCAAAAGAGGGAAGTCATTTTGGAGAAAATATTCTACAATTATAGAACGCATTTATAGAACGCAAGACCTTAATAAAAAGAACAGATTATCCCGTTTCTTATTTTATTCACTTGATGACTTCAGCTGCCTCTCGTGGCTCACTCACTCACAAACTGACTCTGAGTCAGATTGCAGCCCGCCAGTGATTCAGTCATACACTCTTTGATTCCGAGGCTTAGAGGAGTCTTACTCTCTACCAGTGCATGTAAATGTTAGCTTTTCAACGGAGCCCCTTGGGGTTCAACTGACGATTCCATTGTATATTCATAACCATTTGACGTGCCCCCTGTTGTTCAGAGGAAGATTGTAACAGACTCTTTGAAGTCCAAGGCTTGATACACAAAGTAGAATATCTGACAGTCTGAATAAGGGGCTTATCCTACTGAGGGTATACATGTCCTATCAGTGGGACTGGTTTGAGGGCAGTGGGATTGTTTAAATATTCTGTGTTTAAAGGTCCAAACTAACATCACTTGCTTCGGGCATAGATAAAGGAACTGGAGCGTAAAGGAATTAAGCCAGAGGAGATAGACGTAGAAGACACAGTGTGTGTGTGTGTGTGTGTGTGTGTGTGTGTGTGTGTGAGAGAGAGAGAGAGAGAGAGAGAGAGAGAAAGAGAGAGCTTGCATGTGTGTGGGGTTGGAAGTGTGGTTATGTGCACTATACAGGGTATGCCTAAATTAAATGACCTTTCTGTCTAAAAAAGGCCTTAACCCCGCCCACTCCTCCTAACCCCTCCCACCTGCAGGAGCGATTGCTAATGAGCCTGCTGCCCAGGAATGTTGCCATGGAGATGAAGGAGGACTTCTTGAAGCCGCCGGAGAGGATATTTCACAAGATCTACATCCAGCGCCATGACAACGTCAGGTGCGGGGGCGCCATGACAACCACATGTCAGTTGCGGGGTGTGTGGGGGGGTCTCTGTTCTGATCGCAGGTGTCACCTGTGACGTCAAGGTTCGGAATGGAATAGTGGGAACATTAGCTTTGGTCAGTAACACTCCATCCATCCCTCGGGAGAGTAGCGACACTGGGCGAGGCTGAACGCATGGCGGCCCTCGTCCAATGAGTCTATCCCTCCATCACCAGCAGTGCCCAGCAGGCTGGTTCAGAGGCACCACAGAGATGATTGGGTTGGATACCCTAGAGGTTTACAAAGCAAAGCTTATCATCATTCATTCCCAGCCCTGTGTGCCTCAATAGGAAGGGTTAGGAGCGACAGCGGGCCCAAAGTGCCTGGCTGCTGCTGGAACCCATTCCAGGTTAACTACCTGCTAAATAGAGAAGGAGAGCTTGTTGATGGGAACCAAAGAGGAGGGCTTGGCAGCGTGTCAACAGCACTCCAGTCAAGAGGCAATGTTCTCTCCCCTGCCGGTCTGCATGTGTGGGTCAGTAGAGGGGCGGGTGGCCCTGCTCCCTTTCCACAGTCAGGGAACATGCTCGCCTTATCCCTGTGTCTGGACGCTCTGGCTGCGAGCCACGCGGCGTCAGGCAGCCCCGGCCTCGCCTGTCACGAGGGATGGGCAGAGCTGCGTGCGGCCGTGTGCTCAGAGTTGGGGAGGGGGGGGGTGTCATCGCCCCCGCTACGGGGGCGCTGTTGATTTGTTTAGTTTTTGTTTTGAAAGGGGGCCGTTTGTCTGATCGTGCCGTCCTCCCCCTCACCGTCCTGCACATGGAGCAGCACCCACGCCGCGGCGCTCCACAGAAACACCACACACGGAGCCCTCTGTGCCGGGGCTCTGGCTTCGCATGCCGGCACTCCAGCACGCAGCAGAGCTCCGCCAGGTCTGGCAGGGAAGCATGAAGGGCTGGGTTGTGATTTGGATGGGGGTGAAGGAGGAGGATGGGAGAGAAGGAGGGGCTCAAAGGTTCATTCACACCTTAAAGACGTCGCACCTTGAGTCAGGGGGGGAGGGGGGTTGATCTCTGGGCTGCGAAACTATACCCAGAGATTATGCAGAGCGAACGGGCTCCATAGCACCTCCTGGTTGCTGCCATCTGGGGCGTGTGCGAGGAGCTCTGGGCTAAGTGGCTGTCAGCGCCCTCCACAACACCGGAACAGCAGCCAGAAACGAGAGCGTTTAGCGCTCTAATTGATTCCGAGGTTGAATCATGGAACCCGGCTTTACACACAGGGAGGGGATGAAAGGCCTGTCATGAGAGATCAACTTGGATTATTATCCACTTTCTGTTGTGGGTTCATTGTGGGTTTCATCCAGTTTTTTTTTTTACTTCTTCCATTCTCTTTATTTACCCCCCCCCCTCTCATTTCTCTTTCCCTGCAGTATCCTGTTTGCAGACATAGTGGGCTTTACCAGCCTTGCCTCTCAGTGCACTGCCCAGGAACTGGTCA
>JAVQIZ010013862.1:0-17207 GCA_036023535.2 Galaxias brevipinnis | reverse complement strand
GGTACACACACACACACACACACACACCCCTGATATGACTGTCACCCATGTTTAATACACTGAGAAGGTACACACACACACACACACACACACCCCTGATATGACTGTCACCCATGTTTAATACGCTGAGAAGGTACACACACACACACACACACCCCTGATATGACTGTCACCCATGTTTGAAAGTAAATGACAGAGGAAAATGAAATTCACCGTCTTCTCTTTCTATCTTACTACCTCTCCCACTCAACATCTACTTCTTTCACTATCACTTTTACTATCTCTCCTTCTCTCTTTCTCTCTCTTGCTCTCTCTCTCTCGCTCTCTCTCTCTCTCTCTCTCTCTCTCTCTCTCTCTCTCTCTCTCTCTCTCTATCCATTCCTACCCTTCCAGAGGAAGAACGAGGAGACAGAACCCAAGAGGAGGAAGGAGGTGAACCTGGTCATCCCTCACGCCCCGTCAGCAGACAACTCCAACCTGTCAGCGGACGGAGACGACTCCTTCATCAGCGTGGACATGGACTCCGCCATGCCCAGCCCCTTCAGCGAGGTGAGAGGAGCAAAGGGAGGGAGGGAGGGAGGAGAGATGATAGAGGGAGGGAGGAAGGGAGGAAGGGAGGAGAATTAACAGGCATAAGTAATCCAAGGGGAATGTTGTGGGAGGAGATCCTGTTTGACTCCCTTCATCATGACACACTCACTCATTTTGCTGAACGTTTTGTGTTCTTGTTCGACTGGTCCTGTTTGTCTCACCTTCTTCTTTTCCTTTATGGCTTCTTTCGCTCCTTTGTTCCTCTCCTCTTCCTTTTCTTTCCTCCCTCTCTCCTACCCTGTGTTCCTGCTCTTCCTCCTCCACCACCGTGCTCTTCTCTTCCGCGCACATTCGCCCTCCTTTCTTCCTTTCTTCCATTCTTTCATTGTTTCCCCCTCCTCCATTGACATTCCTGTGGCTGCCCTCTCGTCTAACCCCACCCCTCCTCCTCCTCCTCCTCCCCTCCCCGATGGTGCTGACCCCCAGGCGTGTGTGTCTGTGTGTGCTCCTGTCCCCGTTCAGATCTCTCTGAGCAGCGAGCTCCAGCCGGGCTCCCTGCCCCCCGACCCGGAAGGAGACGAGAGCAGCAGTGACATGCTGGTCATCGTGGACGACCCCGTGTCCTCAGCGCCGCAGTCCCGCGCCACCAGCTCCCCCATGTCCGGCTCCGGCTCCGTGTCGGACAACATGAACGGTGAGCGCAACACACACACACACACACACAAAACCACAGACTCCAATGATGCCTCTTCCTATTTCAGTGTGTCTGACAACATGAACGGTGAGCAGCGCGCCTCAGTGCCCGCAGACAGACGCACACACACACACACACACACACACACATAAAACCAAAGACTCAAATGACACGCTAAACCTCTCCCAATTCAGTGTGTCTGACAATGTGAACGGTGAGCGTACTGCAACGCCCACACACACACACACACACACACACACACACAAAGACTTTCTCTCTCGTAGACACTTTATCTTTTAGTGTCTGACAGCATGATCGATGAGAAACTCATTAGGAAGAGGGCCCGGAGGCAATTTTATTTAATCAAATCAAAGAACCAATCTGATGTGAGAAGGTAAGCGTCCTTATCAATTGAAACAAACACACACATAGGACAGGGCTCGGAGGCGTGCTGGGGCAAACCGATGTGTGAATTCCTGCACACAGCATCTACCCTGCTTTATGGGTTTGCATAGGCAGATGTGCGGGGTTCAATTGTGCGTGTGGAATCTTTTCTTAATGCACTGAACCTTGCAGCCTGTTCTCCCTGCGCCACAGAGAGTTGCGTTCACGTCGTAACTCAGCTTTTATTCGTTGTGTTATCAGCCCAGCAGGAGTAAATAGCGCGATTACCTCAGCCTGTGCTAGCTCAGATTTATGGAAGCGTTAGTTGTTCATGACTATTCACTGTATGCTTTTTTTTGACTGATTTAGACTAAGTAGGCTCTGGGTATTTTACCTACATTTATCTTGGACGCTTTACAAACTGCGTTTCGAGTCCCCCCCCCTGCAATCCAATAATCTCTCCGAAAACACGTGCTGGAACAGAGTGCAGTGCTCTCTCTCGTCAGCGAGCAGGGGCCGCCGCCAACAGAATGAGGGATGGCTGGTGCTAATAAGAGTTGTGGTCTGCTGGCCTGTGGCTTGGAAGGGAGGACGTCTCCACGGAGCCCGGGGCTGGGATTAGTCTCCGTCTGCGGGGACCATCTTTGGTTAGGGGCCAGAGCAGGGAGGGATGACGAGAGACAGGAGAGAGAGAAAGCAGGGGATACTGGAGGAGAGAGGGGGGAGGAATGACGATAGACAGGAGAGAGAGAAAGAGGGATACTAGAGGAGAGAGGGGAAAGAGGTCTGAAGGAGAGAGAGAGGGAGGAATGACGAGAGGCAGGAGAGAGAAAGCAGGGGATACTGGAGGAGAGAGGGAGAGAGGGGAAAGAGGTCTGAAAGGAGAGATAGAGAGGGAGGAATGACGAGAGACAGGAGAGAGAAAGCAGGGATAGAGGTCTGAAGGAGAGGGGGAGGGGGTAGAAGTCTGAAAGAGAGAGAGAGGGAAGGGGGGATGTAAGTCTGACACAGAGAGAGAGAGAGAGGGTGGGGGGACCACAGAGAGTGGTTCTGACTGTACGAGTTAGGTCTGGTCGATCCTATCTGCTGTAACAGCAGTCTGGGTTTGGGATCCATACCCAGTCTGAACCGCTGGGTCCGGATCAAAGGAGGAGCCGAAGGAAAAGTGCAGAGTGGAGCAGACAGCAAAGGCTAGACAGACAGACAGACAGCAAGGCTAGTCAGAGAGACAGACAGACAGACAGACAGCAAGGCTAGACAGAGAGACAGACAGACAGACAGCAAGGCTAGACAGAGAGACAGACAGACAGACAGCAAGGCTAGTCAGACAGGCAGGCAGGCAGGCAGGCAGGCAGGCAGGCAGGCAGGCAGGCAGGCAGACACAGACAGGCAGACAGACAGACAGGCAGGTAGGCAGGCAGGCAGACAGGCAGGCAGGCAGGCAGGCAGGCAGACAGACAGGCAGGCAGGCAGGCAGGCAGGCAGGCAGACAGGCAGACAGGCAGACAGGCAGACTAGTCAGACAGACAGACAGACAGCCTAACCCTAACCCCCTCCATTCTAACTGTGTGTGCTTCAGTAAGTGAGTGATTTGGCCCCCTGCTTTATAATCTATATCATTAGTACGATAAGGTACTAAAGTGCCTGATGTACAGTTTTTTTAAAAGATAGGTTGTGCCCTTTGACCTCTGTGTGATACTACCCGTCTCACCAGACGGACGACTTCCACTGAGGCTGGCATGTTTTTAAAGTGTGAAAAAAACAAACATGAACAGAGCGTTTCCACTGCCTTCAGACACAGACTCGACTATTGTTTTCTTCGCTTGATATCACAAGAACAAGTATTATTACCTAATTTGGTATTATGCTTCACTGTTGCTGGGCAAAATATGCTGAAGATATGAGACGCTTTGATCAATCAGAAGATAGCGCCGCACCCCAATGCATGTGTCATTCATGGTGGAAGTGTTGGGCTCTCATCAGAATCATTTTGTCTGTGTCCTACACATCTGGCACTTAAGGACATGTGTGGTTCAGTCCCTATTGCAATGATCATTTCTGTGGTTCATTCCATCCTACAACATTAATAAAATCATTCTCTGATCGTGTTTTTTTTTTTTTCTCTTTCTTTGTGTAATTCCATGACTAGGCCTAACCTCTCCTCTCCTCTCCTCTCCTCTCCTCTCCTCTCCAGGTGTTGCAACCCAGGAAACGTCTAGTCCGGGACGGGGCAGGTCGGGGCGGAGCCGCGGGCGGCCCAAAGGCTCCGGAGGCGGGACCAAGTCGGCAGGAAAGGGGCGGGGCCGTAAATCGACCACGGGGAGCGCGGCAGCCATGGCCGGAGCTATGGCAGGGGCGGCGGCCGCATCAGCAGCAGCCTACGCCGCCTACGGCTACAGTGTGTCCAAGGGTGAGGGGGTGCAGTCACACACACCCACACACACACACACACACACACACACACACACACACACACACAGACACACACACACACAGACACACACACACACACACACACACACACACACACAGACACACACAGACAGTGTGTGTGGTTAAAAGCAACTATCACTTATGGTTATCACTTACAGAGAGGAGGTGACGTCATTGTGTGTGAGTGTGTTTGTCGTTTTCCCGACTATACCCATCGTTAATAGACGTTTTCAGTTTGTTTACGTCTTAAAAGCATCAGCGGCGTTGTAATTGAATCCAGACTCCCTCTGAAGGAAAGGCTTCTCTGTACAATGGTCCCACTGTAAAACCAACATGGTGCCGGGAGTCATTCTGCAGGAATGCATTACGTTTCTGCTGACTCAGGGAAATGGGGAAAAGCATTGACCAGGAAATTTGAGCATCGACGTTTTAACCGGGTTCCTGCACAAGCAGTAGTCCTCTCCACGTACCAAATAAATACACGATGACCATCTCTGCGAGTCCTATGTTATTGCAAAATTTGATTTTTTGAGTGTGGTGACAAAATAAATTCCTACTTGTAATAATAATAAAAAAGTGCTTTATTTTGTATAGTCCTCTTTCTGTGATCTGATGCGTACTGGAGGCTGTTTCCAACTTTCTTTCCCTGCGTCCTCTCCAGCCGGACTCCCAGCAGCCAGCCCCCTGCAGCCATCTCTGGGTCGTTCCGGGGCCAAGCCAGCTTTCACCCCCAGCAGCAGTTCCTCCCCCCAGGGCAAAGGGGGCGCTGTGTCCCTTAGCCCCCAGAAACACCTGGCCCACAGCCACCACCACCACGGCAGCCACGCCACGGCCAGGAAGGGCAAGGGGCCTGGTGGGCCTGGGACGCGGTAGCACAGGGGGGACAAAAACGTTGACACACACACACGGTCCCGTAAGCCCGTTAACGTGGCTTTTACATTCAACCTTTTTTCACTGTGACCCCCCCCCCAACAGCCTGCTCCTCATTCAAACCAGACAGAGCTTACTAGTGACACTACCAGGGATTGGGGGTTTGGGGGGGGGGGGTGTTTTCCTTGAACGAGGACTCAAAGAAGAGACACACAGACATATACATTCGCTCATACAAACATATTCTGCACACACTGACTGGAAAGTTTCTTAACACCCGCATCTCTCCCTTCCACGATCCATTTGTTAATTTTTTTTTTTTTTCTTCTGTTTCCGAACCAGTGGACAGAACTGCCTTCAATGAGTCGTTTCCACGGTGACCAGAATATTTTCAAAAATGCTTTGTGAGATGACAAACCAAGACTTTTTCAAATTGTTTGTCACAAGAAGGGCCTTGGTTTATTTAGAAGGTTTTTGATGTTACGTTGAGGTGCAAAGAAACCAATGTGGTAAGAGCTTTGAAAATAATACTGCTCTCCAACAAACAGCCAAAGGAGACATACTATCTTCTCAGCATGCACTGAACCGTTTCTTTTTGGTTACTTGTGAATCATAGTGTTATTAATGTATCCGTTTAGATAATTTCGTTGTTCCATCAATATTGTCACATCATTGCTGTCGAATCATCTTTCATTGGAAAAGAAAATGTGAATTCATACCAAACAACTACAGCAGATACATTTTGTGATAGAACTCTTATTTTTGTAAGAAAACAACATGTAATGTTGCTTCCAACATGACAGATTTAAACATTTTGAGAAACTTATCCATGAAAAATTTGATGTGAAGGATAAATATTAATATATTTTGTCTGAAGAAAAACAAATGTAGTTTGGGTTACTGGAAAGAAAATTCAACATAACGGGCACTGCTTAATAACGATGTGTTGCTGATAATTTTGTAAAGATCTCGAGTCCATTCGGACTTCTAATGTAAACGATTCTTAAGTTGCGTCGCTTAAGTTAAAAGTCGGTAATTTATTACAATAGTGTAAATTGTATTGAAGCCATTTTTATTTTTTAAACATAGTTATACTTCAGTGCTAAATTCTTTGGGTTTGTCATTGATGTTTTTGGGATGCGGCTCATGTCCGCCTTTTCTAAGTTGTGCACTGCATACTTTGTATGTTTTTGTGTGATGAAGCGTGCTCTATGAATGTACATTAGAATTGAAGGTGACACGTCACTGTATCCCCCAGGTTGCTTGTCTATTTTTTATAGGTAATGTGTACATATGAAAAAAAAGCTGTCATTTTACTAACAGGAAAGTATCATTCAAAAATAAAAATGAGTGCTAAATGAGCTTGTGATGCATTGTATTACTTTAGTTACAATATGTGTCTTAAATCGATCTTTTTAAATACATGTTGAAGTTCTAGCCTAGGCCATAATGTTTTTAGTTTGACAGAAGTGCGTCATAGACTTCAGTTATTATAACTTGCCAAGAAGTAATGTTTTAACGGGACACATGTTAGTATAAGACTAAAACCCAGCTTTTAAGTGCCTTCATAAATAATGTGTATTGTCAACACCAACAAAAGTAAATATATATTGCACAACAATCCATGTGAATGAGACAGCTGGCTTGGTATTTAAGTGACAGGGTTTTTGCAAGGAAGGGTACTCCTGTCCAGTGATATTGCCACGTGCCCAATATACAAGTTGGGCTAACTACCTAATTTAGAAGAATCCTTGTAAACTAATACGTTATCTGTTTTTTAGACTTGAATGTTGAACCATGACATGTAGCGTTTCCAGTGAGGTTTTCGTGAGAAGCTTTATGGGACTAAAGTTCAGGCACAAGCTTGATAGAAAGGCAAGGTATTTATAGTCTCTTTTGCGGTGAATATGAATTCACATGCAGTAAACATCGGCAGCAATCATGTCAAAGCCATGGGTTTTGGATTTTCTGCCATAAACTATTCATGACCACCATAAATCACAGTTTGAACTACATGAATTTGAGAGAAATAGTAAAACAAAACAAAAAAGTTTAAAGTATAGACATAGCATGGTTTGATTCTCACTCGTGTCACATACAGCATGTACATGCTCTTGCACATTAGACCGCTATGGAGCAGATGGTTAACACAGGCCTACTCTTGGTTTGGCTTTTAATAAATCTGTGTGCCTTGTAGCAAACAGACTTGAGATGCGTCCAGCAGACATAGTGCTCCACTCAATGTTTTGGAAGAGCTGTGTGCATGTGTACACATCCCTCTAGCGTGTGCTCTGGAGAGTAGCGTGTTGTCTGTGCACGTGAGTGAGGAATTTAGAATGTTCATGGTCAGGGACATGCTGACAGATCATCCTAAAGAGCCAGCCTGATTGGTGGAGAGCATTTGGCCTGGAGAAGGTGGAAAAAGGCTAGTTTTGGCAACAGGTGCATTCCCAAAGCTCAAAGTGTTTCTCAGATCATTACGCATAAAGATAGCAATCAGACTAATTAAATATTTTTATTTACCGGTAGTATGTGCACGTACCCTGTGTAAATTTTTTTTCAATAAACAGCAATGGTTTTTTTTGGTTTTCAAATCATTTATTTTAATCTGCTGATACAGTACATGGAAGTGTGGCAAATAGTGACCTTTTAGAACAAAGGCAAAAACACCTTGTTTGACACTTGACCCCAGCCAATGATAATGATAACCTTTCACTAATGGACGGGACCTTATCTGCATATTATAAAAATTACGCAGGTTTTGGATGTTACAGGAAGTTTGGTAAGGATATTGGGCTTTACTATAGCTACTGCACAAACATCTGAAGGGTTTGGCATACAAATCACATGGGAACATGCTTGTAAAAAAACAACAAACATAGCTCAAAACATTCTTTCCTCTCCATTAGTGTTACAATGGCTTTCAGTAAAAAGGACAATTTTTGCTTGCAAAAAACCCAACGTCACAAAAAACAGGACTAAAACAGGAGAACAGCAACGATAATAGGAGTGACTGCTAACCTTAGTGTATCTTTATGTGTGTGTTTATTACAAGCTTTTACAGTAGAGGAGTACATGTTAATTGGCTGTAAACAGGTAGGGCACGACTAGGGCCAGGGCGGCTGCCTCAACGGAGAACAGGTGGGGATCATTCACGTGAGGGCAGCTTCTTCTC
This sequence comes from Galaxias brevipinnis, assembly GCA_036023535.2. Classification (NCBI taxonomy): domain Eukaryota; kingdom Metazoa; phylum Chordata; class Actinopteri; order Galaxiiformes; family Galaxiidae; genus Galaxias; species Galaxias brevipinnis. The sequence goes on along the minus strand of JAVQIZ010013862.1, from coordinate 9,120 downwards.
ATGAACTCTGCCAGTCGGAGAAGGTATTCCAGGTTGTGGCCGGTCTTCCCCTGGCTCACCGCAATCTGGGCGCCAATCAGCTCAGGGCTGGCCGGCCCAAGGTAGAGAGCGTTGTCGGGGGTGGCGATGTACACCAGGGCCAGGACGGGAGCGTGGTTCTCTCCCTCGGGGAAGAACTCGACGGCTTTGGTGACGTAGCCCCCGCAAACCGCCTCGCGCACATTGAGGTATTTCAGAGACTCCTCTACCTGGGGTCCTGTCACCTCAAAAGCCACGCCCCAAGTGCACTCCTGTGTATCAGGGAAAGGGAGATAACGATTTGAAAGTTAGACAAGTGATTTAAAATGAAACAATTTGTGGTAATATTTATCTAATGAGATTGTAATTTCCTAAATGAAAACCCACAACATTTCTAGTCAGGAGCGGTTCCACTTACGTCATCATCCTCTATAAGCGTCACCACTCTTCCGGGCTACAGGGGAGGAGAGGGAAAAAAATAGGTTACATCACTTGGCAAGGCTGACGCAACATTGTAGCAAACAAGAGACAATCGAAATGCACTATTGCATTATTGTTGCGCATATGCCATATCTTACCAACTCATCATTCCCTCGGTGAAAGTTGTCTCCGTGCCAGAAACGTCTTTTGTAGCCTTGGATGTGTCCGACCTTGCTCCTCTTATATTTGAAGTCGGGTTTCCACACCAACGACCCGTACCCAAAGATCCACAGACTGCTTTTGCCAGTCATGATATCTTGAGGCTTCATTTTCGATCGATGTTGTTAATGACGTTCAGATTAAGTAGTGGTTTCGTTGGAATGTTTAGCTAGTGTAGCAAGAGGCTAGCCTATGTTAGCTTCCTTCTATCAAGGAGGAGTGGCACGGGTTGGCTCACTGGTATACCGCGAACGGTATTCGAGCCCAACTGCTTCGCAGTTGTGCGGATGGAATTTCGCAGTCTGTTTTGCCTTGCGCGATGCATGCCTTTGCATTAGTGTTGCCGCATATCTACCTTAAAAATCCATGATAGCCTTTTTGGCTTTCAAAACTCGGAAAAAAACGTCGACTGTTAGGCTAGACCAGCGGATTAGCCAGTCTGTCAGTTAACGCGTTGTTACAAGAACAATCGAAAACGTCTTGATTAAATAGCTAGGCCTACTACTAGTTAACGTTAACAATTGAATATTTTTTCTCGAAGAGTCGCTTAGATTCTGTTTAGATTGGTTTTCAAAGGCCTTTTTCCTTCTCTTCAAGGACGAAAACCCACGGCTCCGATTCAGTAATAACATGGCGCGGCTTGGCCACAATATTTATAGACGATTTACTGATAGGCGTGTACATTTTCTGGGTATTTAACCAATTATATTTTAGATATATTTGTTTTTGACAAACTTTATCCAATCAGACTACGGTGCGCCAAAAAGGGCGGAACTTCTAGTCATATCAGGCAGTTTATTGGTGTAAATATAGAACGGTGGCAAACCACATATCTAAAAGCGATTGGTCTTACAACCATCACTCACAATACATCCAGTTGTGATTCGATACCGTAGGTGTCATGTTGAGAATTAATTTCCCTAGCCATTCTCAGAGATGGCTGATGCAACATCCTTCAGCATTTCAGGACTAGGCCAAAGCAGCAACAACCCAAGACATTGCATCAGATTTACAGGTATATAGCCCTCCTTGAAAGGACATAATACCATAGCCTTCTAGCCGATCACAAAACAACACAAATGTGTAGATACTAATAAAAAAAAAACACATGAGAATTATACAAATAATCCTCACCATTTTGTTATTATACTAATTGAAATATGTTGTGCATGCGCCACACTGACACACCATATAATTTGATACAAAATTATATCATTGAACACACATTAATGACAGGACATGATTATTATAGACCTGCCGTTTGGTTGTGTGAAATGGGGCTGTATAATGTATACCCGGGGCCAACAGCTTATGACATCTAGCACTGATGCTTGGGCTAGATTGAATGGTATTAGAAATGTGAGGGATTGCCACACAATGTTGATAATCTAAACTCCATTTCAAAGTCATGCAGTACAATCCTCTACACCTCTCCATGATGCCACATTTCCTCCCTCTGTCTCTATGTCTGCCTTCTCCACATTCCCTCTCCCCAACATATTTCAGCTTGTTCACATACTGTTCACATATTTCAATGCCTGTGTCTCACACGAATGGCATGTCCACTCTAAACGTTCAACTTGCATTCAGAAATGTAGCTGCTTCTTCTCATTGTAGATTCAGTATTTAAGGACTATTCCGATATGTCTTAAATAGCGTGGGTTGTAATACTTGTCTCGTCATGAAAATGTCTTGGCATTTAGCACAAGTCACCAGGATTTGCATTAAATAAAAAAGACAGTCTCTGAAAATCCCACGATAGCTGTGCACACAACGTACTCCAAAACCAAGATATTGCTATTTAGTCATGTTTGACTGTTGTAAGTGTTTGTTTTGCAGGTTCTATGATAGCAAAGCCTGTCAAGTCAACAACACCAAGAAATGGCATAGGTCACAGGACAGACCTTGATTTTTATACACCTGCTATTGCACTTTGTTCCAACATATAATGTGTTTATAAGTACAAACAGTTTTGAAGGGATGTCTGAAATATGGAGCGAGTATGAAAATAATAACATCACACATGTTCAGGCTGCCACAGTCTAGAAATGGGAGGGACGGCCAAAGCATTTTGGTAATTTGAACTTCAAAAGATGTACTGCATATGGCACAAGCTCCTGAACACCTCTCCACACCTCCTTTTCATCTCTCTGGACACGCCTGTTGATATAAGCCTCTTGGTTATGTAATTTGTTTAACTAGATTGAAGCGGTGTTCGTATAATGTACTTAACTAAAAGTATCATCCTTGTGCAGAAAACCAGAAAACAAACTAACAAATGTCCCACTATAGCATACTTGGAGTTCATTGTGCTCACAATTTATTACAATATAGAGACACCAAATAACAGGACTCAAATCTACATATTTCACCCAGGAATACACACAAGTCTAGTAAAAACAACTTGTGACATTACACTGTAGACCGCATTTTTTATTTGAATGCAAAACAGGTGTTTTGGATCTATAAGTTGAAATTGAAACGAATCTCTTCAATAAATGAAGGAGTATTCCATAACTGATAAATAATACATATGCAGCAGTGTGAACTGTCTATAAGCTCTTTATTTGCACCAGTTCTCCAGTGTCATATGAAATATCTAAACAAGCACGAGATGAATGATCAGTGTTTAAAGATGTTTTATTGAGGTCCTTACTGCAACCAATGACCCCACGCAAGACAAGATGGTATAAAATAAACAATATCCTTTCTTATCAAATATTTGCTTATTGTCATTGGGTTAATCAGAATATATCGAGTTTTCCTGTCAAAAGCCTTTGAGGATGGTTGAAAAAAGTAAACAGCTGTTTTTTTTTAAGTAGAAAAGTTACCACATTGTGGATAGGTGCTGAATTCTGTACAGGGGGCATTCCTGTGTGATTTCACAATGTTCTAACTTGGTTTGTGAAGTCAGACAGGGACATCTACAACTGATGTCTCCCCCTCATGCTTCACCTCGTGTTCACCTTAATGTTCCCTCTCTCAATCGTCTAACATGTTCTCTCTTGCCTAGGAGCTGCCAGGAGCATTTATATGTATTGTACAGTGGCTATATTCAGACTACCAGTTCTTCCCTATCTTCTAGTGTTCAGTGATGTTGTGATGTTTGATGTTATTTGTCTCATGTTTTTTTCAGAGCATAGTAAGTTATAACCTGGATCAGATGTAAGATGAAAGTATAAACTACTGTATGAGGTAATAGATAGCTTTGTTGTTTAACCTGCATTTTAGACTTAGTGTTTATTACAGTAATAAGACAACCAGTAGGGAAGAGAAGAAACGGAAGCACTAGCTTCTCATGCACGTTTAAATGAACCATTATTTTAAGTTAGAAGAAATAAATTGTGTTATTTTTTGTTCAAAGTCCTTCTTCCACCTCGTACGCCTAAAGGGTAATTTCCACAACAAGACACATGCTAGCGACTACGGTATTATGGATTTCCACTACAGTTTTCTGCCAGGGAGTTTGAAAATGTTTTATGCAGTGAAAATGCATATAAAATGCATGCCAATTACATTATTGTGTGATGTTGTTTTGTAGCCCAGTTGAAAATAAGAAGGTGATATAACCTAGTACCAGTAGGTGGCACACTCCTTTTTTTTCTACAGCTGATAATTGCAGGTATACTGGGTAGTGATATGCAAAATAGGAAGTGAAGACCCACAGTTTATAATGGAAAGATGTGCGCTCCGTTTGGATTCGATGATACTTTTTGATAGGTAAATATTACTGCAGATGTCTCTTTGGCACCGAAATACCTACACGAGGTGAATACTGCGCAGTATTAATGAGATTTAAGTAATGTTTGCAGCATGATGTTCAATGATTTTATAGATGTTGACATTATGTGCAACATCCGCTTTGAAAACTGGTGAAACCATACTAAGTAAACTTGAATTATGTAATTTTTTTTCACTAAAGGTTGGATATTATACAATGTATTTGTCCGAGTTGAGGGTCATAAGAGTTTTGTTTGAGTCGGTATCAACCTCTGAGATATATATATTTTGCAATGCTTGAAGTATGTGTAGGTAAACAATGCTACTTAAAGATGTTAACAAGGAAGTGAATGTAAAACATTTGTGAACAGAACTTTCGACTTAAATGCAAGAAAAAAGTGCTTTCTAATGTTTTTGTAGTTTGTGTTCTTTCTATTCTCTCTGGTCATGTGACAAATGATATATATAGCGGCTTTACATTTTTTTTGAGGCCTGATAGCCCAGTTTATAGAGCAGAGATTTCATGTAGAATTCTACATAAATGCAATGGCTTCTACCATTGATAGGGACAGTCTCATAAATAAGAATCCTAAGTCCTATGTTGAAACTTATTCATCTGGATAAACTGTTTATGGAGAAGAAAATATTTGAATTTTTGTTTCACATGTGTTTTCTCAGGCCGGGACAATCAATCCAAAGCTTTCCCTATTTCCTTGTCAGAATAAATAAATATGATTGGGTGCCCCTTTATTGTTTTGTGGTTGTTTCCTGGAAGATATAAAGGACCATACTGTATGAGAGCGAATACCAATCCTAGGGAGAGATGCGTGAGAAAAGTGGTCGGCCTGTGCCGGCATGTTCTGCATTTTTTAATCAGAGAGGAAACAGGAACTGATGTCACTGGGTCACAAACAGGATGCTGTGATTATAACACAATGAAATTGCTTGGCCATGGTATGGAGACCCAGGGGCCAGAGGGCAGGGCCTTAGTATGGGACAGTGTACCGTGAGAGTGCGCAATTCGGAAGTACGTGGTCAATATAAGCCATTTTAATAACAGTAATGGTACATTTGTCCTTTTTTGTGTCGTTTTTTGTTTACATTTGTGCGTGCGTGTACTACGTATATGTATACGAGTAAGGTGGACGTCGGCAGTCGTCTTTGGCGGGGTTAGTAACAGGTTGAAGCTCCGAGGGTTTTACCAGATGACTAATGGTTGTGTGATAAGAAGTGTGTTTTTCTCCGGCCTGGACGGAAGCTCCCTCTGCAAACCTTGTGATCCCTGTTGCTCCTAGTGCATCCTATTTTCACACGCACAGATCCTTGGCTTGAAGACGCACACCAGCCTGGTCCCAAATATTAACAGGATGTGTATGTGAGGGAAGCATCACGGAGATCTGGGTGTTGATTGCCGTTGATTAAAGATGGGAGATTAGTTTGTGCACCCTTGTTTGACGATGCGGCCGACAATCAACGTCACTGTCGTTTCACATTCATTTCAGTTGAATTTAGTTACATAGATTTTTATTTAAATGAAAACTGTACAAGCTAAAAAAAAGTTTTAATAAAGTTGAATTTATCAGAGGGGCAGTTGTATAGGCTTAGTAATATGCTGCTATTGTTCGGAAATTAATCTCAGTAATACATTCACCAAGCATGAGGATATCTAAATGCAATAGCTTCTCTAACCAGCTGCTCTGCATATTATACTTGTGATATGTGTGAGGTGCAGAAATTTAATTCAGCTCTATACCCGCACAAAACATTGGTTTTACTTTGTAAAAATCAGTAAGCTGCTATAGCAGCCTCAGTTCTGACCCTGTTTTCCCTAACCCTTGACCTCTAAAAGAAGACCCTCACCCCGTGCAAGGCGGGATTCAGTGAGAGGCCAGATTGCACTGAAAAGTCCATAAACTTTTTTGACATAGTGCCACGGGTGATTTTTTATGATATCTCTCTTTATAGCTGAGCCACTGGTTCCCATCTGGTCTCCCTCCCTCTGTTGACGGCCCCGTGCCAGGCCCTCTCGCTGGCTTTGTTTGCCTGCTGAAGGGGGGTGGTGGTGGTGGTGGTGGTGGTGCGGCAAGAGGCATGGAGACATCGCCCTTCACCCTGAAGGGGAGTCATTGAGTCAAGGAGTTGGGGGGCTAGGGCGTCTGGATGTGTGTAGTTCAATGGGATGTGTGTAGTTCAATGGGAGCTAGTGAGTGCAATCTGTGTGCGTGTGCGTGTGTGTGTGTGTGTTGGCGCTGCATAGCACAGAATGGGCGAGAGGCCTGGCATATGCTGCTGTTTTTATGGCAGAGTAGTGTGGCTCCTTGCACCCCCACGGCATCTGTTTGGCTGTGCTCTGTTAGGGAGTGTGTGAGTGTGTGTGTGTGTGTGTGTGTTAAGAGAGAGGGGGGTCCCCCTCAGCCCCTTGCCTGTTTTTGTTTCACCATTTCCAGCTCAAGGGGCTGGTCTCTGTGGAAACAGATTTGAATTTCAAGCCAATTTTGGGCCAACAAGAAAGAAAGGAGGGGTGCGGGGTGGAGGGTGCGGGGGGAGGGTGGAGGGTGGGGGTGGAGGGTTGAGGGTGGGCAAGCCTGAGGCGTTTTTCAGGATTTACTGAAAATGACTGATGCTGGAGTCTGGTGGCTGTTTTAGTTTTGAAATTCTGCAAGACCATAGCTGAGTGTTGGAGTACTCTTATGGGATTCAGCTATATACAAAATAAGGAACCTGAAGTTATGTCAGTCAGTGGCATTGAAGCTGTATAGAGAATAGATTAAAGTAGCTTGTTAAAATTGTATGTGTAAAGTGTTTTAACAAAAAAAAACATGTTTTCTCATTAATTGGTAACTGCTAGATGGCAAGGGGATATATGATCTGTCTCTCAGACAACTTATTTAAAATAAAACGCAGAAGGCATAAGAGGTTCAGTTATACTTAATTTCATTGCTTAAAAACACCTCAAAAACGATTTCAGTTTCAGTTCACTGACATAAAATTAAGAACAGTTTTAAAGGAATTAAAGATTTATTCTTCAGAAGTTTGGTCCTTATAAATATGCATTATATACAAAATAATATTATAAAACATATAAAGAGCAGTGTGTCATATTTAAATTAAACTCTGAAAATAATCATTTAAAAAAATTACATTATTGGTTCTGTATTTTCCAAACTCATTATAGGCAGGCAATGGTGTGACAGTCGTGTTCCCCGTTTGTCTCTCTTTGTTTTTCTGGGTTGTGTTGCATAAAAAAACAAAACGATTTGATTCCCTTTCCCTTGGATCTTGGATCTTGCTGGCACAGCACTGAATATTGCGCTCCTGTGATTCTCAACCCAACTCCTAGATGACGAAAACGTATTTCCCCCCCGGTTTTTATTTTTATTTATTTTTTCCTAGTGCAAATGATCCAAGAAGAGGCAGGGGCACACATTTAGCATTCAAACCCACTCGTATTTAAGGCTTCTAGTGATTTTGGGCTGCATACAATCTTCAAAACGGCATGGAAATGTCCAACCAGTCATTTAGAGTGATTGACAGTTGAAGATTTTTCTCAAGACATTCATTGTTTTCAGTGTTTGTGTGGTTGGTTTTCAACAGTGGGTGAGTTCAGCAGGCTCAACCCCCTGAGTCTTGCATAGCTGGCAATGCTGGCTGGAGTACAGGGGAGGGTAAGGTGTCTGATATGGGGTAGGGTGGGGAGTGAGGGGGGGGGGTCGAATCTCAGGCACCTTCTTTTGATTGGTTGGCTGTCAAGAGTCACCATGATTATCCCACAAAGACGTGTCAACTAGGACGGTCGTTTCTCTTCTTCGCCTCTCCTCGCTGTCAAGGGCAGTCCTGCGACGCATTGATTCTGTGGACAGTCTCATTAGTCCCCCACACCTTGTGCAGTCTTGTCGGATTAACCATTTCCACAATCAGAAAGTGTCCATGCATGTACACACTTTCGGTATACAAACACTTGGTCCAAGTTCTTTACAGCGATTGTGTTGTGCGGGGCAGTTCGTTCTGCCCCCCCTTTCCAGTTCTCAAGTGTTCCAGAGCAGCAGTGGACATCAGAAAAACAACCTCCAGTCTTTTCTCAGGCTTTGTAAACAATCCAGAAAATAATATTCTGCCTTGATTGTGTGTTTCTTCTCCTCCCACGTTTTTTTTTACTCTTCATAGCTCATACCTAAGAGGAGAAAAATGTTACGTTAAACGCAGGCTGTAGAAAGTAGAGGTAAATCAACTTAAAATCAAAATGCTCTGTAAATAGCACGATAAGTTATCTATTATAGCTGCTGTGCTAATGCCATTTAGCTTGTTAAGCAGCATTTTGTCATGACAACACTCAGCAATACAGCAAAGGTGCTATCGAGATCAAATAAGATAAACAGGTGGGCCTGATGGGTTGGTATTAACGTTCAGTTAGCTGATTGGATTAATTTAAGGTTTAACATGTTCAGAGAGGAAACATAACAAAATGTGCAAGATTAATTCTGGACTTAGGCGGCAAAGTGAAGAGGAAGTTAGAGGTGAGCTTTACATGATGAAGACGCGTTTTATTTTTTAATTTTTTTATCTTACCTCTGTTGCTATGACGCACTCCCTCCTCTCCTCCGCTATAACAAAGACAGACTGGTACATTGAGTCTCCTGGGGAGCATATCGTAGATATCCTACACTCTGGCTTTTCCCTGCAATACAGATCACACTCCACATCAACACAGGAACTAGAAGCACATGGTGTGTCTGTGTATTAAAA
>JAVQIZ010013851.1:0-27500 GCA_036023535.2 Galaxias brevipinnis | reverse complement strand
TCCCTCTGCCCCTTCAGCCCTGGCTGCTTTATTGGGCTGCAGCGAAGCATGGAGGCCCATGAGGTCCTCTGACATGGAGACAAGAATAAAAGGGATCAAATACAAATAGAAGCGTCCGCATTCCATTCCCCGGCCCCCCTGCCCGCCTCATCAACCAGACCGTGGTCGATGGATCTCGCAGACGCGCGCGCGATGCCCCTATAGACACACTCACACAGTACATTCTTTCTCTGTGTCTCTCTTTTTTTTTTTTACTCCACCCATCCTTCTCTCTCCTCCCCTCTCGCTCTATTTTTGTCTCACTCTCTTCTCTCACTCTCTTCATCTTTCATTACATTTATTTCTCTCTCTCCTTCTCTCTTCATCCCTGTCAGACACACACACGCACGCATGCACGCACGCACACACACACACCCACACACACGCATGCACGCACGCACGCACGCACACACACACACACACACACACACACACACACACACACACACCACATGCACACAAACACCTCATGCTGTCAGACCCTATTTTTTTGTCAAACTCCAGAATACTTCCATTGCCCTGGGTAATGTGATCCCACTCCTCTCTTTGTGGTGCTAATGTATTTGGAGTCCCCCACCCTTGGGGCAGCAATTATTTTTTATCAGCCTGTGAAAGTTACTTAAGAGGCCCAAACCGAGAGGGGTGAGGGGGCTGCTGTGCCCTCGCTGCCCCTTAGAGCATGAGACAAGCCCTACCCAAAAGGAGGGAGTGTCATACATTATGAAACTTTCCTAAGCATTTTTCGGGGGAATGAAGGGGAGTGAGATGTAAACAAACAAAAAAAATCATTCTCTGAAGAAAGGAGAGGACAAGGAAGTGAGTGAATTAGCTAAAATGCATCACTCCCAATTGGTTTCTAAATAAAGCCACAGCGAATTGTAGAATACATTTTGCTGTGTTATCAGTTCAACAGTTAAGAAGGACCACTGTACTCATCATCACTGAAACGCAGACCTTGAAGTAACAAATCCACACAGCTATGCTGCTGTCTGTGGAAGGGGGGGGGGGGGGGGCTATGGGATGAGGACCAGTACCTGTGGTAGTCGATTGTGTGTGTAAGACAAAGGGCAAAGTGATAAGCATGCCATTGGAGACGACGGGAGGATCACAGTGGCAAGGAGGGGAAAGCTTTTAGGGCCCTTTGTGAGCGTGTGTGTGCCGGTGCGGGGGCTCCATTATCCCACCGTCAGGATGCACAGGCCTGGCGTCACGGGTCTACAGCGTCCCACAAAGACCCCATTGTGGGAGCAGGTGAACCCACCACACACACAAGCACGCACACACACACACAAACACACACACACACACACAGTGCACGCCGATTATCGGAAGTAGAAAGACGCAAATTGATACAGTATAGCGGACAGCTCCAAAGGCACATTGGTCGAAGACACATATACGGTCACATAAACTCATGTTATGATTGCGAATGGTTGTCCCTTCATCTTACTTGTCCCTAGACAGATCCGTGTACATCTGTGTACACTCCTCTTCATAGCGCCTCGTACTTTCCACTTCAAACAGAGGAAGGAGCAGGGGGGGGGGGAGAGATCCTCCGACAGAGGCCCCATGGCTCACAGACCCCTCTGGGTCTTCAACAGCCCCCTCCTCCCCCTTCGAATCCTTACCCCTCGCCTTCAACGTGTCACTTTAATATTTCACCCCTCCCTTTTTTCTCTCTGTCTCTCTCCCGCCATGTCCACCCCACTTCATCCCTCCCCTTTCTCCCCCCTCTTCCTCTCCCATCCTCCCCCGTCTCTCTCCCAGTCCTTCCGTCCCCGTGCACCGTGTGGGAGGGTTTGTACCTGTAGTCTAAGCCGGCTGCTGCCGGGGGCCCATGCTGGCTGGACTCTAATTGATGCGTTGGAGGGGGGGAGAGGGAGGAGAAAGAAAGAGAGAGAGAAGAAGAGAAGAGAGATGGGCTTTGGGCTGACAAGGTTAATTCTGTTTTTCCTACCTCTGTGTCACCTGCAGCAATTAAACTTATGACCATCTTCTCCTGGGAGAGAGAGAGACAAGAGAGAGAGATCCACCAGAGCTAGAGACAGGAAGCTTGAGCTGAAATAGAGATAGATACAATGAGGAGAAAGAGCCGAGGAAAAGAGGGAGACAGAGAGTGTGAGAGATAGATAGATAGAGCCCGTTCACGTGGAGCATGTACAGAGCCAGATCAAAAACAAAGGTAGCGTCATGAGCGAGAAGCAGGGACATGTGCACGTTGAACTGTGAATGACCTTTTGTTTTCGATGCGCGTGTAGCGTTCCAGGAAATTGCAGATCCACATCCCGTTGTGTAGTTCATCATTCTGGGGTACTGATGTTTAACAGTGAGTCAAATCCTAATCAATGTCACTTTCACTTTCCATTGGTGGTATCTTCAAGAACGCAATCTAGAGAACAATACATCTATCAAGACACCACACACAAGTGTATTTGGAAATCTATGCATATGCATATACGGCATTTAGCTCAAAGAGAAGATGTGATGGCATGCTGTGCATATTGCCTTGACAGTCAAGATGACCAATCATGTCTCACTGTGAACCCGCCGCACAAAGCCAGGCAGCTCCTTCATTCACCCACAGTACTCGTCTCCATCAGCACGCAGACGATCCCCTGTTCCAGCCCTGTCATCATTAACTCTGACAGCAGCACATACAATGCGCCAACTGTGTTGTTCTACAGCCAAAAGAAAACAGAACGCCGCCCAGAAACAATGCTGGGCGTGCGAGGGAGCGAGAGGGAGAGAGAGCAAGAGAGAGAGAGAGAGAAGGAGAGAGAGAGAGAGAGAGAGAGGGAGAGAGAGAGAGAGAGACGGCGAGGGAGAGAGCGAGAGAGGGAGAGAGAGACGGCGAGGGAGAGAGCGAGAGAGAGAGGGATGCCATGTTTGGAGAGATAAGCAATGATTAAAGAGCTAGCAGGGAAAGCAGACGCGCTGGGCTGCTCCAGCTGACTGTTCACTCATCAGTTGCCTAATGGTCTGGGGGTTGAGAAGGGGCCGTGGGTGCCATTGTTTCAACACGGGTTCCCAGATGTTTCAATTTGGAATGCCCCCGTCCCTCCTCCTCAGCTCCTCCTGCACCTCCCCTCCTCTCTGTCTCTCCTCCGCCCCTTCCTCCGTCAATTAGGGGAGAACACAGCAAACAAAGACGAGGGGAAAAGGGGGGGATACCGAAGGAGCAAACCAACTTGTGTCAAACACAGCTGCAACCCCGGAGGACCTTTAATGGGCCAACTCGTCCCTCTTCCCAGGGACTCAATTAACATGGCAAATTGTGCATGATTGAATAGGTAAGGCATACAAACAGGCCAGCTGTTTTCTGAGGGACTTCCGAACAATTTCCTGTCTTTCAGTTTGCCCAGGCCCTCCCCCCCTCCGCCTTTCTCAAACCGACCCCCTTAGCCTTCCTCAAAGTTCAGGGTAGGCAAAGCCCCTCAGCCCCCGACACAGCCACACACACACACACACGCACACACACACACACACACACACACACACACACACTTTGGCCTGTCTTGATCCAGCCGTCTCCGGATGTCTTCCTTCCAGACCCATTGTGACTCTACCACCTGTCTCCTGGAGATAATGTAGGGCGGGGGAGGGAGGGCGGTAGGGAGGGGGCATGGTGGCGGGCAGCACCCCACTAATGGACCTCGGTGAGGGGGCTGTGCACCGGCAGCAGCCTGCCGGATTAATGAAGCCGAGCGATTAGAGGCTGGCACATACTGACTCAATGATTGCAATATGTATTACTAATGCTGCGACGCCGTCGACTCCAAATCAACAGGCTTCTTGGCACATAAACAGCTCCACACACACACAGGCCTTTTAAGCGGCTAAAGAGAGCGGAGTAGGTGGAGAGCCATAAATGAGCGTTTTCCCGAGAAACAAGAAGCACTACTCGAGTTATCGTCCGAAGAGAGCGGAAGACAGGGCCAATTCAAAAACCAAAGCCCTGTGCCGAGCAGCGCTCTCCAGTTCCATATTTTCATTCTTTCTGATCTTTTCCCGTCTCCGTGTGGTTTGTGGTCGGCAGTCTGTGCATGCTGTGTGTCTGTGCTATCTGCAGTCCCGACACCATCATCTGGCTCGACTGATGAAAGCATTGCAACACCTACGCGCGAGGCTCGCACACTGTTCAGACTGTCCTAACCCATGTTCATGAGAGCAACGTTCACTAGAACCTCCTGTGTCAAAGAGCGCGCCAGCTTATGACTGACCTGACGGCTCACATAATTCAGTCCTCAAACCCCCATTATCATTCTAGAAGTATTTTCAGTGTGCACAGAGTGAGTCACTTTCTCCAGAGGGCCAGAGGAACCTGTCATTGGACCACACAGTTGACGGCACAGACGTTAAAAGGCGCCTCACAGCCCAGACCTCTCCCTGCATCTAACCTGGGGGGATTTCAGTGTGAGTGTGTGTGTGTGTGTGTGTGTGTGTGTGTGTGTGTGTGTGTGGAATCAGTGTTTACGCGGTGCCTTGTCCTGGCAGTCAGCTAGGTGTCACACCTCCTCCATTCAAACACACTTCGGTAGCACTCTCAGGACCACACACTGCTTCCCATTACACTGTCCAGTCAAAGCAAGTGGGCTAAAACCGGCGAGTGTGTGTCCTTCTGCGCGCACGTGTGTGTGTGTGGGTGTGTACGAACGCGTGCACACGTGTGCGAGACGTGAGTGTTAAGCGCGAGAAGAAAGTGCCGTTGAAAAAAAGAAAAATTGAGAGAAAGGGAACGAAAAGTATGTGGTCTACAAGGGGGCCATTATTTCCCTCCGGAGGAGAGTTGTCTCAGAAAAGCGGGCGAGGTGATTCCATAATTGGCCATGATTTATGGGCTGGATGCACGAGCCATGTGCACGTTTGGGCATGCGGCGTTGGTGTCAGCGCGTACCTCTGTTTGTGTACTTCCAGGTGCGTGGGCTGGCGGTGCGCGTACCTGTGTGTGGGTTACCTTTTTGCCGGCGTGTGTGTGTGAGACTGAGTGGAATGCCGGAGCAGCCCGAGCTGGAGAGGGCCGTTTGATGTGCGGTGTCAGGGAATGTCTCGACAGCGCCGCAGAAACAGACACAAATAGCCCTGCTAGGTTCCTGACAGGCTCCTATAATCCCACTTACTCATGGCACCACCCTGCACACACACACACACACACACACACACACACACACACACACACACACACACACACACACACACACGTACACAAACACACCACTGCACCGTAGTACCATCTGCCACAGCTCTGCACGTTACATACACTAAGGTTTCTTTGAACGGCGATGGGTCTGTCATGTGTGTGATGTGGTTGTTTATGCCTGCGCTGTGTCGCCGTGTGTGTGTTCACGTGTGCGTACACCCCAGCCCCTGTACCGCTGGCCTATCTTGTCCCTGTGTGTGTGTGACCCCCCCCCCCCCTCGTGGTCCTGTGGCAGACACACGGAGTGATTAGAGAATCAGGAAGGGCGAGGGTGACGGTGACCTCGTTAAGGTGCGTGTCATCCCTAATGACCCATGACTGATGAAGGCTCCCAGGCCTCCCGACAGAGAGGAGCGCACGGTCCCAGGGGGTTAATACAGCCCCTGGCAGGATACCCTCCACATTATCCTTGATAGACTATTACACACAAACACAGGCACACACACACACACACACACACACAGACACACACACACAGACACACCTGCGAGATTCTGGCCTGAGTGCTCTGTGTCTTGTACTCTTGTGTGTTTCATTTTCCTCTCCCTCTCTTCTTTCTGAGTCCATCTTCCTCCCTGCCCCCTGCCAAGGTCCAGCTCTCTCTCCCTCTTTGTCTCCCCTCCATGACTCGCCCTCCCTTGTCCTTGCCTCTCTCTCCCCGCATCCATTATCGGCCTTTCATTAAGCTCCTCTCACTCCCTCTTTTTCTCTCACCTGGCCTTTATCCCTTTCGTTTTTCATTCATTTCACCTCTATCTCTCTTGACCCCTGTGCTTATCTTTAACGTGCTCCCTCTCTCTCTCTCTCTCGTCTCGGGTGTCAGATGGCACTGCCAGTCAAGACGGTGATGGACGGTTGAACTAAAGCGAGAGAAACCTAAGCCTTTTGGTGTGCCTATCACCTCCCCTCCCCTCCCCGTCCCTCTGTCACTCTCTATAAAACACAAGAGGGCTGAGCGCGCACTGCATCCGTGGACCAAATGAAGATGCCCTAACATCTGTCAGGCCAGGGACATGGCTCCTGCTTTGTTTGGGACCATTAGCTGAGCGCATTCGCCGCCGCCTAGATTTGGCTACGGCGGGGGGGGGGGGCAGTGCGGAAGTTGAGTGTGTCTGTGTGTGTGTGTGTGTGTGTGTCTGTGTAGGGGGTGGGGGGATACACCACGGGCGATCCATTCCATGCCGAGGCTGCTGATAGTACAGAGGAGGACTAATTAGGGGATGTGTGCTACCGATGGCTGTTTGGGCTATCAACAATGCTATCGAGTGCACATGGCTCAGTGCAGTAAGTGAGCTCCATCACAGTGATCCACACTGGGGAACGGCTAGGCAAGAACAAGGTGTGGGACACACACACACACACACACACACACACATACACACACAAAGAAATACAGATACACAGGTACAATATGTGTAATTCAAATAGAGGAATTTTTTTCCAGCAATTTGCATAGTGTACCGTCAACAACGGGACAAGAAACATATCGTCTTTGGATACAGGGTAGTGGGGAAGTTAACTTTTCCATATTTTTTTCCGCCACGGCTGTTGAAGGAGAAGGCACGGGGAAACACACGGCACTTCAAAGACACACAGGGGGAAATGGGGGTGTGATCCAAGAGAGAGAGAGAGAGAAATAAAATGTCAGAACACAGAACTGTGAGCACAAAAGAACTACAGCAACTAAAAATAGAGAGAGCGAGAGAGAAAGAGAGAGGAACGGAAGACCTTGAAAAACAGGTAACAGAGCGCGAGGTCTCCGAACGCAAAGCCACTCAAGCTGAAGAAACACGGAGAGGAGCGAGTAAGTGCAAGTGATTCCTGGGACTCCGGAGAGGACGATGTGAAACGTATGAAAACCCGCGCTCGCCCAGGTCGAGGGGCCAAAAACAGTACAGTCTGATTGGTAAGGTACCGAGAGCAGAGCATACTCTGAACAGGCATTAGCCACATATCGGAGTTAAGGACGTACAGAACCTTCAGAGAAATACAAAAGAGTGGGCGACGTGTGAGGGGAGAGTTGAGTTTATACAGCGGCCGTATGGTTTCACACTACGCTGGGTCTACAGGCTCCTTTATCTGTGGGTGTGTGAGTTACGACCGTGTCACCGCACATTCTCCCACAAACACGTCGCTCCACCCCCGCTGTGTGTGGGTGATTGTGTGTGTGTCTGAGTGTCGTTCCAGCCTGCTGGTCCCTCCAGCCTCCACCATCCCTCTACACGCCTCTACCAGGGGAGACTGTAATGAGAGCACCATGTCCAGTGGTTCTGCAGACAGGAGCCCCCCGCCGATTAAAGTCCAGACACCCGGGCTGCTGGAAGTCAAACCGGGCTCCTCCGAGCATGCCTGCGGACAGATGAGGACACAGCAGCACAACAAGAGACTGAATGAGGAGCGCTAAACCTTACAAGAGAGCACTGGATACGGAGCCATTAGCGGGGCTCGGTGAATAGATCATCCCAATAGGGAACTGCTCATGTGAGGAGTCTGGCAGGATATGAAGACACACACACACACACACACACACACGTGTGGTCTCTCCTACGCAAAAACTGAAAAGCGAGCACAAACCTGCTCCATAAATGCGTCCATAAATGCATCGCCACAGAGCCGACCTGAGGCCGTGCAGGCCGTGAATCGTGTCTCTGCTATCGTCTCAGCAGCAGAGCGCGCTGTGTGGTCAGCGGCACATGATTAACGGCTCGGGGCTGACCAAGGGTTTCACCGTCGTAGGTGTTTCATCAGGGCCTGCTTTGTTGGTCTGTTTGGCCGGGACGGCTAACTCCAGGGGTGACGCGGCCCCCACCACCCACACAAACAGCAGTTACCTCCTCAGTCTTTTCATTGTTACAAGCCCTCCTCACTGTTGAACTCCTGGTGTTGTTTCTTCCTTTGGCCATGTCTCACGCACCCTTACCCCGCCACTGTGTTTGAGCCTGCCGGAGGAGACAGCTCACGGAAGGTGGAGGAGTTGTCTCTTCGAGGTGGGCTCTCTTCATCTCTCACTTCTTTCTCTCTGGTATATTGAAAGGCTGAGGCGAGGACCTAAAAGAGGAGAATCTCCAGCGAACACGTCAATTAAGAATTAAACCAAACGACCCCCCAGGCTTCCATTGCTGAAAACCCAGGGCCTCATCAAAAAATAAACAGGAAAAACAGAGAAAGAGCCCGTAGTGAAACTGTAAACACCGTCACGAAGCTGAATGATGCAGTTCCATTACTCTATTATAGATAACTACATATCGGGAGGGGAGGGGTTTCGAAAGCATCAGAGAGTGCTTTCAGAGGCTTTACTTCGTTCCTGTAGTCGAACAAAATGGCAACAGAACATTAGGGGGGGGGGGATACTACCGGAATACTTGCCAACCTCTGCTAGGACTCCCTGTTTGCACATGAACAGCGTACACAGAGTGAAAAGACGTTTCAGAGCGCCGAGGACCAGATACGTCTTTCAGTGGGAATCGCCCACGACTCGGTGCTGAGCGGTGACATACATGAGCTTGGCCTGTTAGCGGTTGTGTGTGTGTGTTCTGTTCCTCTGCGGTCCGGCCTGGAAAAACAATCACATTCCCCTGCCCCATCTGAAACAACAGGCCTGTGATCTCCACACACTCGCTGAGGGAAATAAACGCATTAAAATGGAAGGGTCTGGGAGAAATAAAATAGCAGGTTCCGATTCAGACATACCGTTTAGTGTGCTAAGGGCCTTTACAAAAGGAAGAGAGAAATTGGTAACGGGGGAACAATTTTAATATAAAGGGATTGTTAAATGAGGAAATAACGTGACACAGAGTTGTAGAGAAGTGTGTGTGTGTATGTGTGTCTTTGTGTGTGTGTGTGTAAGTAAGAACGAGGACACCCTTCAGTCAAGGAATCTGGGAGAAAAGAGGTGGTTAACTAACTCAGCGTCTCATTCTATTGGCTAATCAACATGAACAGATCCTCCGGCTGCCTGGGTGGCAGACAGGATGGGTTTTCGTGCGGAGGGCAGGATGAGGACAGAGGGGTTCGGCCAAAACAGAGTACCGTCACGGCTGCGAGGTAAATCAGACCCAAGCGCAGGTAATTGGTGAAAACGTGGTCTTTTAATGACCAAAATACTAAATCAAGAGCAGGCTCAAACGCGACACAGGACTTGAATAGCGAACCTAAAACCCAATAGAACCTTCTCAAACACAAGAACCCAGGCGGACGCAATGACACAAACAAGGACAGGTGAAACCAATAAACTACACAGACACACAGAGACCCGTTTATTAGAACCGTTGGCTATGGGATTGTGGTATGTGACGTTGCAAGTCTCCAGAAGAACTGGTCCTCGCAATTAATAAAACCATGGACCACAGGACTTTGGGAACTGTGACGCCGAGAGGTTCCACAAGGATTGTCTCCTCACTGTTGACATGCTGCGTTACGTGACGAGAGGCAAAAGCGGCGACGCGCCAGCGCCTCCTTGATCCTCTTAATGATCCTCTGCCTTCTCCCCGTCGATCCTCTCTCCACATAATGATGTGTTCAGGGGGGAAGGCCCGACGGAGGAATTCTGCAGCTCAGCACAACCGAGGAGCTGAATTTCAATGGCGCTGGCCCTGTGAAGGTCATCACTGCTGGCCCCGATGGGGAGACTCCTGGAGCAGACTGCAGAGGGGCCGGTACTCCTGGCTGACCACGGTGGATGATAGGTCCCACAGGGACAGAGAGTAAGTGGCTCACTGGATGGAGAGATTAGGGGATCGCATTCTTCGAGAGGTGACGGTGTGGGGTGTTTCATTTCTTTCTTTACTTCATCTGGAGGTTTGTGTCGGTGCACTCGTTCAGTACTTAGCAGATGTCGGGGGTTTTTGCAGCTCATAAACCTAGTCCAATCTGCAGACCATGCTGTGGAAACTTTGCACTTTTCATGGGCGCTACAACGTTAGCTTTTACGTCCTTCGATGGTTAATGGAGTTTACTTAGGTGACAAAAGAAAGGCTCTCTATGGACTGTGTGCACAATTCTGATCTTCAATATCCTTTATCACACATGGTGGATATGTCCTTCTGTTACCAACATGGATAAGACACCGCACTGGGCTATAGAGGTAGCTAGCGATTAATAATCCGGGATGAATGGAATCCGTCTAGGAACACACCACGGCCTCTTTGTGCTGCGCCTCTTTCTATATCCGTGTGTAAACAAACACGGAGAGGATGGGTGTGCATTAGAACATGTGCATGGATATGTGATTGAACAAGTATGGAACGTGCATGCGTAAATATGACAATGCAGATTCATACGACAAACACTACAGGCGCACTCATAAGCTCAGACACACACACAGAGAGAGAGCGTACCATTACTATCGAGGGACCGGGTGTGCTGAGCCTGTGAGGGAGCCGGCAGCTTCCACTGTTTATGTGATACATCATTCAACCGTATATGTATGTGTGTGTGCGTGTGTGTGTGTGTGTCGGGGGGTGTGTCACAGAGCTAATGTATAATGGAGCTCTGGAAACTCAAGTAGGATTAGCCTCTTGTAATTAACCAAAACTGGGACTCTCACTTATCCCCTTGGTTGGGTGCCCTGCCTTTATGGGCACGTCCAAAACCCTCAGCTAGACCCCACACTGTACACCACCCCTGACATTTTAAAAGCCCATTCTAGCAGGCCAAGCTAAACGAATACCATTTGTAGGGTTGCATGCGGTATGCGAGAATGACATAGCCACTTGTGTGCCTCCAAAAGTGGTTTCCATAACATTGCATATTGTTAGTGTGTGTGTGTGTGTGTGTGTTTGTTAGCACGTGCACACGCGTGCGTGCAGAAACAGTTAGACAAGACCACACATTAGCCCACGGTGGATGTCTGACTCTTAAAGTCATAAAATATTCATCCAGCGCTCCGGTTGAGCCTCCTCTCCGCCACATTCCTCCTTGATCCTGGTACCTCTGAGTGCCTCTGGCTTCCTGACTGCAGTAACAACCGCCCAATCAGTCCTGGTTTATCTAACAAAGCACAGTTTGCCCTGCCTTGTTTGGCTGGGCCTCGGACCAAGCAGCCCGCCACTTCCAAAATGCTTTCCGGCCACAAGGGAGGAGCTCTGTCCGCCTCCTGCACTGCAGCTCATGCTCATGGTCTGTCAACAACTCCCAGGCTCTGTTTAGAGCTGGGAGTCATCTGTGGAGACTTCTGGCAATTACCTATGGTATGCTGTCTTCTGTGTGAGTGGTGTGCACGTGTGTGTGTGTGTGTGTGTGTGGGTGGGTGTGTGTTTGTGTGACTTTCTCAGACTAGATGTTTCTTTGTTTAGTCAGGAAGTTGGCCATGTCTGTTCAGGTCTCATTATCTGTGAATTTTGAAAGAGAGACCACAAGCACCTCCATACAGTCCATTAGCGTTTTCTAAAACACCCACACACACCCACACACACACACACACACACATACACACTTTGCATTCTGCATTCCACACGTCAGGAGAAAGCAGACAGGCCAGACACTTGACCTTTTTTCACCAGACAGTACTGACCCCAAAGGTTCCTTCTTTTTTGACGTTTCCCTTTGCTTGTGTGCGCATGTCCGTGCGTTTTTTAAAGTGCAAATTTAAGGAAAACATTGCAATGTTGAGGGAATAAAAGACACCAAAACCACCGGGTGGTCGGGAGGACGAAGAAGAACAATATAAGACCACTATTTATATTCTGTTATATTACATTATGAATATGATATGAACTTAGCACTCGGGAGCTAGGCCCCAATTTTAGAGTAGCATAAGACGTACCGGTCCAATTTGCATTGAACTGTAGGATAATACCAAACCTCTGGCCCCTCTGGATGCCACAATCAATTAAAGGATCAAGCCTATCAGCCAATCGACATCAGCCACTTTGCTTGCAACGTTTAGTGTCAGTAGCGTTCCCGCTAACGCTCTCCTACTTCCTTGTGTTCCTCTTTCATTATGAGACATCTGCATTCCGAAGGAAAACAAAACATTGAATTCAGCCGTGCGTGAAAGGCGGCAGCCCCATCCTTTTTAACCAGCGGACCCCTGAAAGCTATCGCACTGCACAAAGGAGGGGACGGTAATTGCCAGAGCCTTGCTAAACCGTGCAATTAGCTTTAAATGACAAGACAGTCGGCAGGCTGAAATTACCCAGTTTCCAGAGCTTTTTCCTCGCATGTGTGGCTTGTATCCCATCCATTTGCAGAGGGAGGAAAAGAAAGGCAAGGGGGATGGAAAAGAAAGAGGGGAATAAAAAGAGCCTCCTCCGCTGAAACATTTGACACAGAAGGTAATTAAAACTCCCCACCAAATCCTGTGAAATGATGAAATAGGAAGTGAATGTAGGGGAGAAAATAATTGTGTCCAATCTCCTGAAAGGCCATGCAAAGGCATGTTTTTGTGACCCATGAACATTGATTCGATAGGACATGGTTCCTGTGTGTGTGTGTGTGTGTGTGTGTGTGTGTGTGTGTGTGTGTGTGTGTGGTGTGTGTGTTTGTATGTGTATTTGTGTGTGTTGCTATGCTATTGTAATGACAATGGCATTTCAAACCGATCCATTATGCGGGTAAAATGAATAATGTGCCACATGGTGAACTTGTCAATGTCAACGACTGTTTGACTAAATGCATCAGACAACATACAGCACATTCTTACGATGGAAGTCCCAAATGTTCAATTACCAAATTCCACATACAAGCAGAACATGCAAAGGTGAAACAACATGGTCCAACAATCATCCCTTTCCAGACACACGCTCACTGAGGCATATTCATTTTATAATAATACCTTCTCTCAAATCCCTTTTTCTCATTTCTTTTATTCTACATATCTGGCCAGCCAAAGGTGTCAGCAATGTGCAATTACCTGGCCTGAGTCTGCCATGGCAACGGCGCTGGAGCTCTCTTATTAGGAACTTTTGGAATGGCTAGGCCAGCTCAGAGAAACACAGAGAGGTGGTCATTACGCTGCCCCCTCTGCAGCCATTACTGCATTAGCTAAACTGACCATTAAATGAGCCGGGGTTATCTCCATCTGGAGGCATTCGTCTGAGACGCCGGGAAGATGTCAGCGACGGCACTACAGAAGTGTGGGCACCCTGCTGTGATTAAGTGTTGAAATAGGTTTAAAGATTACAGGGATTTACATGACAGGAGGGAGGAGAAGGGACACTGCGCCGGAATATATTCATACGTTCAGTCAGGATTCTGTCCAGCTCGACACTATCGAATAACTTCTCTTTCCCAGAGTGTGTTTGTGAGTCACACTGATTGGCCAGCTCATTCAGAGAATCCGGTCTGAATCAAGCACCTGGTTGTGGTAAATATAAACCAGCTCTCCTACTGCCTTCGGCCTCTGAGAGTGAATCACCTCGTTGAAAGGGGTGGAACATGATTGTCTGGTCTTGTAGCATTAGCGCTCGCTACTTTCAGCGCCGGGTTTTTGGATGGACCCTGGGAGGGGAAGGAGAGGAAAGTGGTGTTTTAAGGCTTAAACACACAAAGATGCACCGTGGGATAGGTTTTGAAAGCGTTCCTGCCAGTGTGGAACAATGAATAATGGATGGTGAGGAGATACAGAGCAAAGTAGGGAAATGTGATGGGAAGAGGCAAGGAACTGAGGTAGGGATAAATATACAAACGTGTCCTCTGGGCAGTGTGGTCACGGTTCCACTCATGGGCATCTACTTTCGTTTTTTCCGTAACCAATTTGGATTTTATACAGGTAATTAGAATGCCATTAGGCTGGCGCAATTATCAATGCTTGTGCACCATCACTAATGGTGAAGATGAGGCAGTTAATTGGTGATTACCATTAGCGCTGTCTACCATTGGACTTTCCATCAACGGACGTCCTGCAACAAAAATAATAGGGTCTGTTTGATCCATACGTGGTCTGAGTGCGTGTGCATATTCATCCTTGTTGGTCCTTTGTAAACTTAAGTTATTCTACTTTGTCAGTAGCATGTCCTTTGTAAACAAAGTTATTCTACTTTGTCAATAGTGTGTACCCAAATAAAGTGTTTCTCTTCAGGGGAGAAGATTGTGGCAATCCCTACTCCTGCCTCCATTGTGAGTGAGACTGTCAATTTGACTCTCAGCTTGCGTTCCAGGGCTAAGTCCACTTCAACCTGGAACTTCTGTTCATCTTACTAACAAAACACTCCTAGAACTTTGAAAGCGCACGCCATTGGCGAATAGATCGGTGGTCATTTATAGTATAAAAATTATAAAAAGATTCAAACGTATTCATGAAATGGCATTGTTATTTACTCCGTCCAGTTGATTTCCATTACGTTTCTCACTGCACGACAGCAAGCATTTTGTCATGTGCAGTCAGTCAGCACATAGTAGCATAATGCTAATATGTCTGTGAGGCTAAGTGAAGCAATGCACTGGTAATGGGTTTGGGGCCATTAACCGCTACATTTTGTGGCCGGGCTAAAACATGAGCCGTCTTTTATTCAATCCAAAGGGGGAAACCACCCACTTTATGTAATTACAGGATCAATATTATTTACTGCATGGTCCAGACAAACAATGCACTTTGCGAACTTTGTCCGAGAGGTTTGGCCAAAACGCAGTTACCAGAGAGGTTTTGCTCAGGATGCGTTGATCAGCTGTAATTTGAGAAAACAAATGTGGGTGTTCCATAGGGGAACGGCCAGCCAGGTTTAGAGCATTACTCAGAGGTTTTCCTGGCCCACGTTCATGTGATGAGGGTAGTGGCTGTTAGTATAATCATATTCAGGGTAGTCTAAATCTGCTGGCTGAAAGGTGAACAATAAAACAGCACAGTATACTGCAAGCAGTATACAATGCTTGAAGTCATGAAGACTTGATTAGATCATCCAATGTGGGGGGGGGCGGGTGGTATTTGAATTTGAATTTGAAGAGTACTTGAATTCACTGACAAATGTGGTGGGGAAGGGGCCATTACCCTGATATTATGTACCAGGGATTATTTAGATCAAAACATTGACCGCTCTTCTCAGTTTAGTGTGAAGGGGCATTTCAGAATCAAACAATTTTAAAAAGAGTGTATAATTTCATGATTAGCTAGATCTTTTCATTGGAGGTTTATGCAAACATTCGTTTGCTAGTGAGCAACAATGAGAAATAATGTGTCGATTATGTTTAAAAAACATGATAAGCTTTGATTAAATTAAAATGACAAGTGCTCTGTTTCGGCACTTGATGAAAGATAATTATGGGGCATTTGCCGTTGTAGAATCTACATTCACTTTGATTACAAGCAACACGTTTCGAGTGGGGGCCAAGTACAAATAGTCGTGTCTTGTTCTGTAACATTTTCCTAGTAACCTGCAATCCAATTTGCGTAGATAAGATGTGCTCTGTCACACAATCCCTGGAGAACAATATACATATATATATATATATATATATATATATATATATACATACAGTGTATATATATTCCCCTCTTTTCTTCCATTCAGCTTCTTGATGGTCCGTGGTATCTTCTCTGTTTGTCTGAAGGAGGATGTCTCTTTGGCAGTCCCCCAGCTCAGACCAGTGTCCAACCGTCTCGGCGACAGATTGCATCGACCACCTCGTCGGTGGCAGAATAGCCCCGTGCTCAGACCGCTAGGCCTCCTACCAACTGTTCCTCTCCCCAGCAGATGAGTCCCATACTGAGGCCGTCACAGCTTCATCTCTACACCATGCCTCCCCACCCCCGGAGGGCTGCTATCCACCAGCACACATGGAGATTTCCAGAAAGATCTCCGGGGGTGCACACAACAAGCCTGACGCCTACAACCATGTCTGTTTTTCGAGGGAAGGCATGCCAGTGGTGCACACGATACCACGCTGAAGCCATGTTGTGCTAGGCTAATATGGTGATTTACTAGTCGAGATTTTTCCCACAGGCGTGAGGTAGCTTGCGTACTATCAAAACCATGCTTGGCTTCTGCTGGAAGGGTTGGTTAAGCTCCTTCAGATTACATGTTTCCATTTGTGAAGCTTACCAATGCACCCTGAAATGGAGACACTATGGTGTTGAAGGTAAGAGGGGGGGACACCGTTTGGAACATAAAATGGCAAAACCAGCAAAAAAAAAATACACAAGTGAATTTAGATTACATTACTTTCATTTAGCAGGTTACGGTATCATATTAAACTTGATCTTATGGAACTGTCAGTTGCTCACTTTATTCGTATCATTCACACAGCGCCATTAGGAAACCCTCTGAGGTATAAACGTGTTTGACTTATGCCCATGTAGAGTACGCAAGCCACAGGGTCTCCTCTATGCTAAGCAGCCGTGTTCAGGAGCCACGGCAACGGACCACCAGCATCAAAGCCGTGCAGGCAGCCTCAGAGAGCTGTGTGATCTGACTCCTGACACCACTAAGCTATATAAGGGGTTATTGCCCTGTCACTGTGTCAACCTCACTCACCACACTCCACCTCTATGGAGTCTATGGATGAGTCTCTTCCTCGCCAAGGTAAACACAGTTCTGTCTCTATGTTCACTGACTACATCACAATCCCTCTCTCAAGGCCAGCGATTAATCTTTGATGTGGCAGCCAAGGAAGGTCTCAACTGGACCTTGGAAAAAGGTGAGTGTGCGTGTATGTGTGTCTGTGGTATTGATTTGGTCTGGAACACATACAATGTAATGATTTAACATTGCTAAGAAGTGCGTTTGTCAAGGTAAGTATTTCTCGCCCAGTATATGGAAGTGAACCATCTATATTTAGCATGCATGGCTGGTGGACGGAGCTACGGGGAATTGCAGAATAGAGCTCTCGTGACAAGTCCTGGAGGCAATGACTTTCATACTGCTCTGTGTGTGTGTCTATGTCACAGAGTACTTTTCTGAGCCAAAAAGCAAGGTGGGTATTGAGAAAGTAAAATGCATTAACGGGTGTTTGAGGGGAGGAAGGTCGACTGTAGCAACTGCCGGTAGAGGTAGAATCCTTCTCCTTTCCTCGTGTCTTTACGAACGACAGAGAACAACCCCTACACACACACGCACACACGCGCACACGCACAGAAAGCTGTTCACACTGCCTGCTGGCATCCAACATTATGCCTTTAACTGTCACATCCTATCTTGGTCTCCCTCGTTCTCTATTTTAGACTATTTTCCCCTTGAAAGATCAAAGGAAGAAGGACAAGTGGACAGTGGGAAAATTGGACAATCAAGGTGACCGTGAAGAGCAATGCAGTTAAGGCAGGACGGGGAGTGAAACGAGGGCGAGAAAAAAATAACACTTGCATGAAAAGTGTTTGAGCGGAGGAAATCACCTGGGGCGCCTAGGTAATTACAGGCAATGTTTTATGGGAGATGTGGTTCAGTGATGGTAAAGCGTGTGTAAAAGGCCGCTCCCCTATCTGGCACCACGCCATCTACAGTATTCGGATCAACTTGGAAGGGAACATGACAAGAACAAAGCAACGCACGCACACACGCACGCACACATGCACACACAGGCAGACACACACTGACACACACAAACACACACACACCCTGGCTGTAACCACACAGCGAGCTCGTCTCCAGCGTCTGTTTCCTATACCCCCATAAACATTAATGCTCCGGCCTCCTCCTTCTCCACCTCTCCGGTATCCCTGCTTGGCTTGCTTATCAGAGAAGGAAATGGCCGCTGGCTAAGCTAGCCAAACAAACCCTGGCAGGGCGTCTAACTCGCCCTCACAGCCCTCCATTTGAGAAGGTGTCGTTAAGAGTTCCCCAGACAAGAGGTCTGCTTTAAATTTCCTCTTATTTATTATTTATGATCCGCAAAGGGATGAGCCGTCCAGACACGCCTTCGCTGAGGAGAGACATGCTGTAAAAGCCGTCCTTAAGAGCCTAGAGATGGAGGCTGTACTCTAAGGGCCCCTGCCAGTCCTTAAGAGCCTATAGGTGGAGGCTGTGGTGTGGGGTCTCTGTCCATCCATAAGACCCTATAGGTTGAGGCTGTAGTATAGGGTACCTGTCAGTCCTTAAGAGCCTATAGGTGGAGGCTGTGGTATAGGGTCCCTATCAGTCCTTAAGGGCTTATACAGTAGGTGGAGGCTGTAGTGTAGGGGCCAAGCCTATAGGTGGAGGCTGTAGTATAGGGGCCGAGCCTATAGGTGGAGGCTGTAGTATAGGGTCCCTGTCAGTCCTTAAGGGTTTATACAGTAGGTGGAGGCTGTGGCATAGGGGCCGAGCCTTTAGGTGGAGGCTGTGGTACAGGGGCCGAGCCCATAGGTGGAGGCTGTGGTATAGGGGCCGAGCCTATAGGTGGAGGCTGTAGTATAGGGGCCGAGCCTATAGGTGGAGGCTGTGGCATAGGGGCCGAGCCTATAGGTGGAGGCTGTGGTATAGGGGCCGAGCCTACAGGCGGAGGCTGTGGTATAGGGGCCGAGCCTTTAGGTGGAGGCTGTGGTACAGGGGCCGAGCCTACAGGCGGAGGCTGTGGTATAGGGGCCGAGCCTATAGGTGGAGGCTGTAGAATTGGGGCCGAGCTTATAGGTGGAGGCTGTAGAATTGGGGCGAGCCGTGACAGAAGTGCCTCAGGCTCCGTGTCACCTTGTCGTTCCTCTTGACAATGGCCGTTACGCACGGCACAAATCAAAGGCTCGCCCAGACCACGAGCAGACATGTATGTTCCCACTTTGGCTTTCTGCATTTTCTTTGCACTCTTTCGTCGCTGCCAATAAGCTCCAGGCTGACGTGCCCGCCATGCGCCTCTCTGAATAACATGCTGTAACGTATGGTGCATTATATGCTGCTACTAACTGATATGATGGCTTGAGCTATAATGTTTCCCTTGAATGGAACGCTTGATTTGCAGCCTTGTATCAGCCATGTTCTGTAATTGTGTATGGTCCTCATACAGCTCATTTAATAGGGATAATCTATTCTCTCTTATTTACAATCGATGAATTACCCGGCCGTTATACGTGAGTCTACCTATTAAGTTCCTGTTTATAAACTTGCACATACAGGACCAGTTAAAACATGTGGACACTTTCCCGTTCAACTGAGTGGAAAAGTGTGTCCAAACTGTTGACTGGTGCTGTACATGTTCAAAGAACCTCTGCGGTATTTCCACTAATCATAGACAGTCAAACACACACACACACAGCCCTAGGTGGGCCAGTACAGGGTTTCACCAGCCTCGCCTCCTAAAGCGGAGGGCAAGGAGGGGTTAGAGGGGAGGAAGACCAAAACAACGGATTCATGTGCTAATGTGAGAAAAAGTCACGGAATTCAGCCTCAAGGTAAGAAAGGCATCCCAAAGTGAATCCAGGCCCCACGACAGCTGGGACGTTTGGAGTTCGTGTTCACACGTCGGGCCATAGCTTCCTGGCTTCGGGGGAATGAGAAACCAAACACAATGGGAATATGTGGGTGTAGTCCTACGTGATCAGAGATATAGATGACAACGGTTTATGGTGCGGACGCTGAAGCTGAAAACAAGGCTTGCAGCGTTGAGGCGTCGTAGTCCCATCAGATCTGAGGCAACTTATTCATTATGTATGGAAGGGACGTTTAAAGTTTCATTCGCAGAGTATTGTTCTCCCGTTACATCACTTCCTCTCTGCCATGTGTGAATCATGACCCGTGTGGTAGCGGGCTGAATTCTTTCACAACAACAACCACCACCACCACCACCACCCCATTTTTACACCCCTCCACTCCCTTCACACTCCCTCCCACTTTAACAGGAAACAAATCTGGGTGATAACTTCACATGTGAAATGGATTAGTCCAACAATACTGACTCTATGGCGGATCTGCAAGTCCAAGCGTGGCTTTGACCACATTTCACACTTATTGATTCGTGAAGTAACTGTGTGTGCGTGTGTGTATGCGTGTGTGTGTGTGTGTTGGTCTTGGCGATCGGGGATGGAGAGCGGGTGAGATGCCTGATTGTTTTTCATGGTTTGTTTACTCCCTCCTCGCCGCCGCGGTAAGCCCACACCACCACAAGACCACGTGTTAAGGATCCACATCGACACATGTTGCAGAGCAAACAAAGCACACCACAGGCAAACAAACGGCACGCATGACCACATACACACTAACAATAAAGTTTGGTTGAGAAGAGATGAACATGAAAAAAATAAATAAACTGAAAACCACATTTGTCCAGACTCAAAGAAACACACACAAAGACAGACACAAGCACAAGCACAACTGAAAATGGCTGCTATAACCTCTCTTAGGGGCATTCACATACAAAACAATACGACAAACACAGACAGAAGCACACAATACATATAATACCTGCCCACACACAGACACACCCACCCAGGCAACACAATGACTATTTGACCCCGCTCATTGAGTGAAGTAGCAGCCCTGGCCACCGTAACGTTGGCCCCACTAAACGCCTCTAACAGCCCTTAATCCACAGTATTGATGAATCCACGCCTCATTTATAAACACAGTGTGATACAGCTACAATTTCCTCTCTTAATCAAAGCGGTAATTGCGACCCCCGAAAGCCTCTGTGAGAAATATGGCCGAGCGAGCCAGAGAAGAGGGAGAGGGAGCGTGTGAGAGAGAGAGGCGGGAGTCATTATTTCACCATTAGTCCAACTGTTCCACCTGATTGTAGATTGTGACTTGGCAGCAGTCTGGCCACATGCAAAACAACTGAAGAAAGAAAGAAAGGGAAGGAATGAAAGGGAGGGGAAAAAAAGAGAGAGAGGGGGATGATGGATGAGACGGGAGGGCCGGCTAATTTGTGGGCGTCTGTTCTCACCTCTCCGGCGCGGCGGGGTCCCGCTGAGCGCGCGGTGTAAGGTTCCGATCACGCCGGTGTTGTGGAGCTGACTCTCTAACTCAGAACACCTGGCCCTCCGCGTTGACCGCCGTCCTCGCTCCCCCGCTGACCAGTGGAGAGGGGGAGACAGGAGCAGGCAGAGAGAGAGGGACAGAGAGATAGAGAGAGAGAGAGAGAGATGGCTGAGAAAGGATGGAGACTTTTACCGCAGCAGCGTTTTGCCCGGGTCATGAACTCATTTGCTTTAAGTTCCTCAACTATGTGATCTTTAAAATGCTACACATGTGCATGTGCAAAGGTACAGACGACGCACATGTAAACGTGTTCACACCGCACTTTCTGTCACACACACACACACACACAAACTCGCACTAACGTAATGCAATTTCCCTTCGCATCAAAAGGCTAGCACATCCCCAAAAAATATAAAAAAAATAGAGCACAGTACACCAAAACCTCCAGTGGATTACCGTGTGGTGATGTGGCTGCTTAGTCATTAACAGCAGTGGAGGTTTCAAAGAATGGCGTTATGATTGCAGATTAAGGCAGTATTAAATATAATTATGAAATGGAGCCATCGTCTCGTTGGAGTATTAGTGTGGCACACGGAGGCCTGGCTGTTTGATATGCAGTGGGGGTAGGCTCCAACCCTTCGCTGGGAATTCCAGCTTTCTGGGGAAATAAATAGATTAAAAGGAGAATTACACCATCAGGCCCCTGTAGGGTTATCTACCTCGAACACATGCAGACATGCACCCCCCCCCTCCCCTGAACAACACACACACACACACCCACACACACACACACAGAAAGAGACACACGCAAACACATGCAGACACTCTAACAGGGAGGATCACACAAATAAGCACTTTGTAGATATTACGGGGAAATTAGTGCAAATAAGGCAATGGGGAGGTTATGTAATTGTCAGCCACAACCCCCCTCTACACACGAACCCACACGACCAGTTTCCAACTAGATCTCTCTCCAATGTGTCTGTTGTTTTCTGATAGATAACAATGCTCATATTCTCTTTCTCCCCTTCTCCCCCATCCATTATAGATTGACTGTGTCGTATGAAACATGGCCCAGTTTCTTCATATGTTCATAAAGATTTAATATTCTCACCCAGCTGGGTGGGAGACAGTGAAAAGAGGAGGGGGGCGGAGTTCACATTCCAGTCAATGGACTGTGTTAACAGGCCCGCAGGTCACAGGGTCAGACACACTTGTGATAAAGAGAAGGATATATGGAATTCCTCCTCTGTGTTAACACACTCGCACCTAGCGCACACAGCAATATGGGTTCCTTTTTTACTACAGACGCACACACACATTCAAACATGCACACACACACACACACACACACACATTGTGTTTCTGTATTTTTCTCCTTTTCTGTATTTGCTTTACCCCCTTGTGGGAAGAGGCTAACATTGATTGCATTATATTATTCCGTCTGTTTTAAGAAAGTCTGCCTATCTTCTGTTGAATAGTTTATTTGAAAAAGATGTCTGCACTTTCAAGTAGCTTATCTGGCTCTGGCCTTGGGGGGAAATTAAAATGATATTAGTCCGTTTTTGGGATATTTACAAGATGGTGGTCTGAAAGTAATCAGAATACTAAGTTAATTTGACAATAAACTTAACCAAAAATCCTCATACACATGTTCATTAATAACTACGTAGTACTTTTTGTTTTGCATAGCCCTACAACCCAGAAGTGCAACGTACAACGTACTTTGCCATGTGAACCGACAGAGAAAATACCAAAACTGGACATGGATTTGTGCGGCTTACGTCGTTTGAGCCCTGGATGAGAGAGCCTGGTACTGACACTGACGATTACGGAGCGGGGGCCCGGGGGGCTCCATCCCCATGTGAGAGCAGACCAGAGGCTCCTCCTCGTCCACCCCCAGCTCCAGTCACCCCACAGCAGCCGAGCGGCCTGAGATGACGCTGCCTAAAGCAGACTCCCTTGGAGGAGTCCCAGGGCTGAACCCAACCTCCCGATACACTGTCCCGACCAGCCACACGCAACGAGCTGGCAACAACCGCGGGAATATTTACGACGCACATGTTTTAGTGCCGGTCATTTCCTGTGATTAGATTTGCTGTACGAGTTGTAAAAGTGCAATGATATAGGAGGTGAAGAAGAGTCTCCAGCTCTCTCTTTGTGTTTAAACAACTCCCCCGTACGTACGCACACACACACACACACATACTCCACTGTAGGTCTGTTTCCTATTGGCACAGTCTTTTCCTGGTTCAAGGCTCTCCAGAAAACCAATGCTGATGAGCCTTGATGCCATTAGTGTTGATTTCATGCGACAGTGATGGAACCGGATGAAGAAAATCAATAAGGCAAGCTTTTCCAGGCTTGCAATTGTCAGGTTTTATAAATCCCTTTGTTGGCCAAGATTGGCCCCTCGCTATCTCACACACACACACACACACACACACACACACACACACACACACACACACACACACACATAGTGTAGACACTTACACTGTAAGCACAAACATACACTTTAAACTTGTTTTCTCCAAATGGAATAAATTACAT
Source organism: Galaxias brevipinnis (assembly GCA_036023535.2). Classification (NCBI taxonomy): domain Eukaryota; kingdom Metazoa; phylum Chordata; class Actinopteri; order Galaxiiformes; family Galaxiidae; genus Galaxias; species Galaxias brevipinnis. The sequence goes on along the minus strand of JAVQIZ010013851.1, from coordinate 3,959 downwards.
TACAACACCACACATCTTTCCACCTAATAGCCACTTACAACAGTGATTTATTCAAAGATAACATCGACTGCTGCCTTGATTGATTAAACATATTCACATAAAAATAATACATCAGAATAAAATCTTGAGCATGTTAATTATGGGTTGTGACCACCATCCAGCGTTGCCGCTCTTTCGTAGTGCCCCGCCAATCTGACAGAGGTGCCGAGACAGACTCTGGGCCTCGTTTCAAATCAACAGGAGTACCACCACCTACATTCACTATGTTCACCTCCACTCAAACGGCTCAAAGATGAGTAAAGCCTAACAAGAAAGAAGGAAGCACAACATCAATCAAATGTTTCCAGAACAAAACAAAGAAAATAGCAACATTTAGACTAGTGAGCGTGTATGTTTGGTGTACTGAGAATGTGTGTACCCCTCACCAGGTCCACAGTGCTGCCTCAGAGATTTTCCATCGGCATATCGGTAGAACAAGTCTAGCAATCTGATCGGTGAACGGTATTAAAACAACGCTAACATTGTTGCAAAAGGCTTGCTTTTTTTCATAATGAAAGGCAGACCCTCTCGCTCTCTCTCTCTCTTCGCTTTCTCTCCAGCACATATCCGTCTGCCGCTCAGGAGGCAGAGCGTTTGGTGGAGGTCATCATTCACGCTGCAGTGACGGGCTGCCCCACGGCCATGCCGCAGTGAGAGGACCCTGCCATCCCCCTGGTGGAGATGACAGCCTGTGTGCCGGCCGGGGGCGTCTCTCTTGTCCTTGGCCAGTCGCGCTGGGACCGGGATCAGTGGCGCTCGTCGCTCAAGTCACCGCGGGGCTGTCTCTGCCCTCCAGACGCTGGCCAGCAACGGGAGGCAAGTGGTCGTCCCTCAGGGAACAGTTGTTGAAAAACAAAAAAAACGATCGAAGTCTGAATGTCCCTCTCCTTTCTATTCATATAGCCTTGCAAAGGAATGTATAGAGCAGCAATAGAGGCATATTTCCTTATAGCATGTTATAATAATCACCATCAATTATGTAACAAAAGAACACAACATGGACCATCTACAAGATGTTGTAACTGTTCCCAGAGCAGAAAAAGCTAGTGTTCGGTTAGAGGAGTGGTACACTTAGCCTGCGCTGAAATTGGCTCCGAGAGATTGGAGCTGAGTTCGACCAACATCAATGGCTCCAGGAAATAGATAAAGAAGCTGCCATCCGAGGTTTTACATTCAGCAGGGCTCGTCCGTCCAATCCATTTCTCCCGTGATCTCACCCAGGCCTCATTCCAGATCGCCTCACAATAGCAGCTCAGACAAGGCAGCCTGAGCGTTCAAGTCATCGATCAATCTTTATCACTCCTCTGCCAGCGAGCATAGAAAAACAGGATGAAAACAGATACAAACAAGGAGGAAATTGAAAGAAGAGGCGGACTGGGCAAAAAAAGAGAAAGAAATCCCTCGTAGGCAGCAGTTTAGTGAAAAGAAGAAGAAGAAAAAAAACTTCAATGGCCGCTGTCTCGTTCCCCTTCCAAATTGCTTGTCCATCATAGTTAAAGTGGTGGATGGCCAATCACGTTTGCTCCTGCTTCGTTTCTTCTTGGCAGATATCTTGTTATGGTTGCCAACATCCAGGAGCATGTTTTCGCTACTCATGCAAATAGAATATTAGTCATGTAAGCTCATTTTGCTGAGAGCCCTTTGACTAGTGTGTGTAAAGAATTTAGGGCGTTTCCTTGTGCCAAGTCCATTAGACATGACTGCAAACTCCAACATTGTAAAACAGTGGGGGACAATTCTAAAAGCTCTCATATTCTGAAGTAAAAAAATATATATATATTACTCCCACTCATCAAATAGCGAAAAGGCAAACACATTTGACTAAAGTGTTCTGGCCGGAGGAAGTAAGCTTAAAGGAACTGTAACCAGAAATATACTTTATGTTTGATAAATGTCCAGAGTGTTTCTTAAAAAGGATATAGCCAAGTGGGTGACACACACGCAACCTAATTGAAATATTAAACAGAACATAGCTGATTTAAAACTATAAATTCATTGGGATTAAAAAAGCTTTGTGTGTGCACTCAATCTTTCAAAGCCTACTGCATGATGTGACCTTTGTAATAACTTATTGGTAAATGGTATGAAAAGAACAATGCATATTAACAGTTTGATGATATTGTGTAATATTGTCAGTTTGCCAACTTTAAAATGTCTTCTTATCTTACGTGAACCAAAAAAGTGACCTCTGCAAAAATACATTTTCTGAGTAAAAAATAGTTGTTGATCACACACTGTGCTTTGTTTCTGCAGTAAACAGCACATCACAGGGTAGTCCATTACAAGATAAAGGACCCCAGAACTCCAGAACTCCATTTGTGACTCATGTGGACATTTTCAAAGCCGGATTGAACGAGGATGCCTAAGCAAAAAGTAATTCGAAAAGAATTAAGAAACGATTTGGTTTGAATCGATGATTTCATTCACGTATTAACCAAGGGCCTGCTGAGGTAGTAACAAATGGGTTTTGAGATACTGTGATGGACACCCTGAGTATTTTCAACCAAGACTTCCGCCAACAGGCATAATTTGATAAGGTCCCTCCAACCAGTGTGTGTGTGTGTGTGTGTGTGTGTATGTGTGTTTGAGTGACTGAGATACTGGTAGAGAGAGAGAGAGGGAGAGAGAGAGAGTGAGTGTGTGTTTTTGTTTGTGAAATGATTTGTGGAAAATTGTATTGGAGAAACTGGGTTCTCCAATTACATGTCAGATCAAACACCTGCACGCACACTGCTCCCTGGGCCCCTAAATATGAACCTCCCCATGGTTGCTCAAAGCCTAGAAACGTTCCTTTTGTTGTTTGCAAAATTATTGATTGGTGCCACCCTGACTAATGTACTTAGACATTTTAGAATACAAATGTGCCTGTGCCTGTGCATGCAAGCATTCATACACACAAACACACGCACAGACCAGCACACATGCACCCTCCCAAACAAAGTCACATGGCTCCAGTCAGGCATACTTATGAGCCCCTTTCTCTTTAATGACCCCCATCGTGATGACTAGACTCCTTTTCCCATTCACATGCACACGCAGACGCCTTCGCGCACACTTCCCCTGCCTCCTCAGACTCCCTCCAGAGTGCTTCCTCTACCTGCTGGTGTGCTCAGTAAACTCCTAATGCCCCACCGTTCTCCCAGGACATCCTATCCAGTCTCATTAAAGTGTGTGGAGAGCTTAGCTCCACTGCAGAGTAATACCTTTCCTACCATCCAGCCGACGCGCCTTCTCTCCAGTTCTCTTGTCCTGTGTCCCCCCACCCCCACCCCCAATCCCCCTGTGTTTCTCTCCTTACACCTCCACTCCTCACTCCGTTGCTCCTCCCCTCAAAAACCAATGAGCTCACCTCACTCATGAGTACTTTAAGGAGGATGGGCATGGAGTGAAAAACAGGAAATAAATAAGCCTATGAAGCGGCCTTTGGTTTATCTGAGTATTCACTTAAAGTACATTTTATCAAATCTAGATAGATATGATAGATAAAATGAAGGAGCAATCTCCCACTGATTTGAAACGAATGAGCGACGTGAACGCTCCTTTGGGAATCTCAGCTGTTGTGTGGAACATGAAGATGCAGTTGCCGGTCTGAGGGAAAGTGTTGTGCTAGCCTCGATTCCAGCGCTGGCAGCATTCATCTAGGGTTCAGTCGGCTGCTCTCACCTCGGACTAGCTTGACCAGCACTGCAGGCCAGGGATGGAAGATCTGTGTGACGGGCTGGGACCAGGATTCTTTTCATACGGGTTGTTCCCTATAGGCGAAAACATTGCATTTGTTGAACTCCGTGTTGAAGCAGGCGTCTTTCTCTCTTACTCTCTCGCTCGCCCTAGAGGACCTCTTCTACTCCACTTCATCTTAATTACTGTCTCTCATGGGTACACCCCACCCCCCTCTCTCTCTCTCTCTCTCTCTCTCTCTC
>JAVQIZ010013849.1:0-10050 GCA_036023535.2 Galaxias brevipinnis | reverse complement strand
TGACCAATGCAGAGGTGGGGGGGGTGGGAGGGGGATGGGGGGGGGATTGGTTCTTCTCAGCCAGGGTATTATGGCCTCACAGTTGTTAGTGGGAGGCAAGGTTGTGGTGCTGCTTTCCTATCGAAGTGTAGGAGGGACATGAAGGGAGGGAGGGAGGGAGGGAGGGAGAAGAGAAGAAAAAAGTGTGATGGAAAAGACATTGTTCAGTATCCCTTGGCTGTCAGGGTGTACTAACTGAGTGGGATTGCTTCTGTGTCTCGGCACAGGAACGAGGCCTGTGGTCGGATGTCAGCTGCCCCCACATGCCTCGGAAAGCAAGGCGTCCTCAGCGTGCCTGAAAAAGATCTCCAGGAAAAGACAATGAGAGATGGGGAGGGAGAGAGGGAAAGATGGTGGTGAGTCAGGGAGGAATAGAGAGAACAAGAGAAAGAGAGAGAGAACAAGAAAAATAGACAGAGAGAACAAGAGAACGAGAGAGAGAGCAAGAGAGAGAAAGAGAGAAAGAGAACAAGAGTGTGAGAGAGAGAGAGAGAGAGCGAGAACAAGAGAAAGAGACAGAAAAAAGGTGTGAGAGAGAGACAGAAAGAAGAGAAACAGAGGCTATGAGGCATGGAGTGAGGGATGAAAGGTAGCACGTCGGAGAAGACAAAGGAGACGCTGAAGTGGAAGGAATCAAGAGCTGGTATTAAAGAACACTGAGTCATGGCTGTGACCTTGCAAGGGTGGGAACTCATTTGGCTCTTTGGTTTATTGTTTGGTTTTTTTTGCTTTCTTTGTTCCTCTTCTTCTTTCCTCTGCACCTGCTACCTAAATAAATCATTAAGGGAGCGTCTCAGGAGACTGGCACAGGCTCTCTCCAGTGCCCAACTCAGGGTGTGTGTGTGTGCCTTGTTATCATTAAAAACAAAACGTGTGCACACACACACACACCCGCACACACATCACGACGCCACTTCTCTCTGGCGCTATTAAAAATCTAATTGGGTGGGATGTGTAGATGAGGGCGCCCCCGATGACTGCCAAACACGCGAAAAGTAAGTGACGAGGCCCTTTTTCTAACAAACAAATAAATAAATAAAACAGTGTGCTATTCTTTAATTAACCGCCATTAGCCACCCGAAGGTGCTGCAAAAAGGGGAGGGAGTAGGTAATGCTCTGCCAAGGCATTAAAGCAAGGCCCCCCCCCCTCACTAACAAAGGCTTTGAAATGCAGATTAACCAAGGCCCTAATCAAGCATTTGCTTTATCTTGTCTTTGTAAAGAGGGGAGCGGCACTTCTTGATTTTTCCATCAGTCGTGTTTTGGCAGAGAGCTCTCAAAGAGAGAGAGGAAGTATTTTATTAGTGTTAAAGCAAAGAAGAAAAAAAAACGTCTTGAGATGAAAGGCGGGGGATCCTTACTTTTTGGTTGATCCTGGGCTTCAAAGAAGAGGGCTTGTTACACACACACACGACACACTCGTTCTGTGTCCAGAATTGCTCTTCCTCGCGTACTTTCCGTTTTCAACTAATAATAATAGTGCTGCTACTCTGAATTAGAAGTAAAATATAGAAAAGCTACAGATGGGACACAGATTCCCTGTTAAAATATTGATCTGGCACACCACTCACTTTAACGGACACAGATAGTCTTGCCATTGACATGGTTTCCTGAAACCGCGTTCAAAGAGCGGTACTCTTGGATATAAAATGAAATAATCCAATATGAAACATTGGCAAAAGACAAGAGGACACACTTTCTGTAAGGAAATGATCAGATCATGTTGTGGTCGCATACATTTCGGAATTCGGCATTTCCTTTTCAATAATACCTGTCTAGACAGTAACAACGACAAAAGTAGCTGTATGTCGCTCTGTACATCTAAAAATAATACTCATTATTTATTTAATAGTACACAGCACTTTTCTGAATCAGCGTTACAGTGCTTTGTGTGTTAGCAAAAAACAAGATGAGCAATTTGACATGATAACGTGGGTAAGGATCTTTGAGATCATGCAGATATACTTCGACAGATTGGCCGACATGTTTTTTTCAAAACACTATCCATTCCCAATATCAATCTATACCATACTCATCGTAGTTAAAGTCAAATGGTGTAGAGTAAAAAAAAAAAAACGGTTATCTAATACATCACAGGGTTGTTGAAGACATATCTCTTGACCTTGAGTTGTATGCGACCACGTGACCCCTCCCTCACCCGCTGAGCCTCTCCGTCTCCTCCGCCCTGATTGGCAGGCCGCGGTCTGCTGGCCGAGCGGGCGGAGTCAATAAGGGCCGGCCTGCCTGACAGACAGCCCCTCAGCAGAACCAGATCCCCAGACACACGGCGCAGAGATAAAAGACAAATGAAGAATTTAATTGAGCTGTAGCTTCAGGCCAAACGGGATTAGTATGACAGAACGGCAGGGAACGCTCGCTCTCTCTCTCTCTCTCGCTTCATATCTTTCTTCCACTCTCTCTCCCTTAAGCGACCTCGTTCTATCTCTCACTTCCCTCTACCTCGTTTTCGTTTCTTACCCCCCTTCTCTCTCTCTCTCCTTTCTTAACCATATCAATACATCATTCTCCGCTCTCTCTTGCTCTCTCTTTCTCCCTCACCACCTCACCACCTTCCTCTCCACTGCTCCACACATGTCTATGAATGCCTAAGACGAAGGATAAACGTATTAAAGACATCAGTAAGCGTCGTTAGGATCGGAGAGGCACTAAGTGACCTCATTTGAAATGGTAACTCACTGTGGGCTCGGGACTGAATGAGGGGCCACTGCTGCTGCTACTGCGGCTGATATTGAATCTTGTATTATTATTATTATTATTATTATTATAATGAATAAATAAATATATTTTTCTTCCATCCTTCCTCTTCTTCAAGGCGGTTGTTGAATGATATCATGGCCCAGAAGGAGGTTAGAGAGCAGGAGCCCAGGCACAGGGATGAGAGAGTAAAATATTACATTTTCACATTTCGTTTTTTATTGCCTGGGCACCACATTAGGGTCCCAGTATGAGACTTTTCCATGCAGTCGGGAGACCTCCAAATGGTTGCCCCACTCCACTTAACTCCCCTTCTAGATTCCTTCCAACCTCTTAAAAGTCCCCAAAAAAGTTACAATTGAGGTTATCCTTCAACACTCGCTTTGAACAGTTTAAACCTCTAAACTGGAGAAAAACCCTTGGCCTACAACAGGTTATGTGTTTACATACATCCGCTCCTCCATTCAGACGAAGCACTTCAAACCCATTATGGGGCATTACCATCGCTTAGTTCTCTCATCTAAGTGCTGCCAGAGGCCTTAAACTGCCTAGTAACCTTCGGAACTATCCTTCCCAGTCCTGGAGCCACAGACCTGGTTCACCAAGTCCACTCTCCTGGGTTTCAGATGGCCGTATGTGCTTCAGGCAGAATCTGGATGGGGAGGAGAGGAGTGATGGAGTTTGTTCGCTGCTGTAGCCTTGCCTTTTTGCCTGCCTGCAGGATATCCAGTCAGATGCTTACAGATCAATGTGAAGGGTGTGGATGAGGGAGTACAAATTAGCATTGATTTGCTAGGACGTCATCACCGACAGTGGCCCAAAAAGGAGGGCCATGAGCAGGGGTTATATTTCACCCCTGACCCTGAGGCTGTGCTGATCATAGAGATAGAACACTAGAGGCGGCATCATGTCTTTGTTATTTATACTTGAATATAGCTTTTATTGCAAGAACCTGTATTTTTTCCTATTGACTCCCATTTTAACCGGTTTAGAAGTATACCTAGGTAAGATGGCCGCCAAATTGACACATTCTTGTACAGCACTATCACATCACATCTCGCCTCTAGTGTTTTATCTCTATGGTGCTGACAGCCAGATAGGGGCTTGGTTATAAACAAGCAAGAGACCCAAAAAAAAACACAAGGCAATATTTTATAACTAGTAAACTATGTCGACATAATTCTAGTATATTGACCTACACATTACTGTACTACACGTTAATTACGTGTGTCATCCATCTTGAATTTGCATAGACAATGTTGTCAGGGTATTAAGCACGCGTGTCACTTCAAGTGCAGTGTGTTTGAGCGAACAACTCTCTCCTGCACGCGTTCGTTCGACTCATTCTTAGTCAAAGTCAAGACAATGACAATAAGACAGTGATCAAGGTGCTAGTCTCCTTCCCATAGTTGGGCCAGAGCTTTGCGTGGTGGAGTGTGTACGAGTGTTCTGATGGTGTTCACCGTCGCTGCCGGGTGTTTACCTGGCGCATGGCCTTTGTTTCTGTTCTGAACCAAACCAGGAGTGAAAGGCATGAAATGAGTGTGCAATATTTCAACAGCTCTCTTGCCAGAATGAACAAACCAACATAGAAGTTTCTTATTTTTAGGATATTTGCATATCAACAATGAAGAGTTGTCTTTTGGACATGGCTCAGGTTACAGCGCACGAACGACTAAGAATGTTCATTGTTTTTTCTAAATCAAGCCCACATAGATTACCATTTGGGTGGAGGGGTGCACGGGGGCCTCCCTATTTTTTTTATCCTGAGGGGTTGAAGCATCCCATGAGGAATGACGGAGAACAGATGGGACTCCGGTACACACGTTGACAAAAGCCTGAAGAACCACTTCATGTTGCCCCCCCACCCCCCACCCCCTCCGACCCCCATCATCACTGGCGGTGATACTTGGAGAAAAATGCCCACTTAAGACTCGACGACAGTGTTCAAACCATGCAACAAGGCCTCGCCACGGTCATTTCTAGACAAACATTTCCGTTTGCCTCTCCGGCGTGACAAGACAATAAGAGGTCACGTTTTGATCGGAACACATTCCACACGGTCACGGTAAAATAAAAAAGCAAGGATATAATCACACCCTTTCCAGAAAGTGTTAAGGCTCCTCTCGCTAACGGGCACACGCTTTCGTTTTTTCTTTGCTACGGCCTCTATGGGGAGTTGAAGGAGAGAAAAGGTGAGTGGATCATTCCCTTCAGCCATCATTACGGTGAGGTGCTGAAGAGGGCACACTGACACAGATGACCTCCACCCTCAGCCACAAGGCTTTCTACCTCAGACACCTTCTTAAACCAACCCCCACACCCTCGTGTTCTCTCAGGAGAATGAGTCAGCCTTGCAGACTGTGTGCAGGCTCCGTGTTGGAGCTCTCTCCAGCAACAGACGGCAAGAGAGGAGGACAAGGACGCAAATTATAGAGAATGTGTGTGTGTGTGTGTGTGTGGCAGAGAATGAGATTCAGAGAGGGAGAGAAAGAAAGGATGTGTGAGAGAGAAATGGATTAGAGAGACTGGCAGATGGACGCAGGCTAACAGGAAGAGAGCAATTGACAAAGAGATATATGGATAGACAGTGAGAGAGAGAGAGAGAGAGGGAGAGAGAGAAAGGAGTTTGAGAGAGAGTGGAAGAAATAGAGATGGAGAGAGAGAGAGAGAGGAGATAGAGAGTGGAAGAAATAGAGAGATGAGAGAGAAAGAGAGAGAACCATTAACGAGGAGAGAAACAGAGAGAGGGGGGGGGCAGAAAGAGACAAGGAGAGTTGATTTATGCAATTGCAGTTAGCAGACGGGACACTATTTGAAAACGTGGCACATTCCAGGGAGTCTAATCATTTCCATCAGACAACATTTAAATTACAGCATTAACAACTGGCGCGTGTTAAAATATTAGCCTGTTTTACCCCAGCTATTTGGTAGCCTTGATATTATCCTCTGCGCGGCCATTTTCTGTGGTTTATTGCGCCAATCAGTTATGTCGCACGTCCAACGAAGAGCTCCCGAAACACTTTGAACCCATGAAGCATGGGACATGAATACTTTATAAAGGCAATAAAACATGCATTTATGGTAGGCGCAATTACAGCAAATCATTCGCCCATGCAATCCCTGAGCCCCGATCTTTCATAATTACACCGATGTCGACACCATTTGTGCTTTATTATGGATGAAGTTGGAATGATCATCGTGACTGCAGTTTTTTTTTTTTTATTGTATTATTATTATATATATTTAAACGTTGCTAGTATTTTTTGATGGGGATTGCCAGAGGCCGTGGGATTGGGGAGACGGCCATTTAGTCATCGAGTTAGGTCAGTCTGACGACAAACCAATGTCCGTCCCCTCAGGCCAAGCGTGGGGTGCTGTGGTGCCACTGCAGGGGGGTATTCCACATTGTAGACAGGCGGACGGTCCTTTGTGTCAAAGCGATAGTAAGGTGCGTGTCACCAGAGCTAAAAGTGGAGAAGCATCCCATAAATATGTAAGCATCCAGTCGAAAAGATCCAGCCGCACCTGTTAGGAAAGATGAAATACCCCCAAAAAATACAAAAATCACTTTTAATTTTCAAAAGCACCCACAGATATTCATCGAACGATGTCAGAGAGCAGACCTCCGAGCATTGTGTCTAGACGGCCTGTTTGAAGCCGTGCTCCTTGTTTACAAATGAAAACAAGTCAATGGCCACAGATTAGTAAACTAATTATTCTGACAACTTTAAGTTGTTTACTGATTGACAGAGTGTTTCGGCATTTGCAGAAAGCTGTCAACGGATTGCAAACAACAGCGGTGACTCAAATTAAGTCGTACGATTATTACCCATCATTCAAGAGCGACTTCTGGTATCACCTGAGAACCCAGCAACGAGACAAAGACAGGCTGTGAGATAAACTGGTCCTCAGTACGGTAAAGAGTATATTACAGTGGATAAATATGCTGCCTTGGAACAGAGGAGCAGATTAGCCACATCTGTCCCCCAGTTAAATGGACTCTGTGCTAAGTGCCTAGCAGCACAGTAACACAGTGCAGTGAGAAGACAATGATTGACTAGTAACACGTTTTCAATGATCTCGTTTAGTGCCTCCATTAAGGGTGCGAGATGGCCTGAACGTTTTGCTACTCTCCACCACTCCATTGCTACGTGATCAAGCTAGTTTGATGAAGTATGTAGACAGAACAATTCTACGGAACCAGAGTTGGACATTTTCAAACCACATTGGCCACCAATGGGCCAATCCATCTCTTTTTGTATTAGTATTATCCATGAGTGTAATGATTGGGCATTCCATTTTTAAAAAAGAAGAGAAAAAGAGAAAGAAAAGAGACAGATTACTGATTGCTCCTCCCCCAAAAAAAAGACAGAAAAAAGATTATCACTTTGTATGCAAATGCCTCATGGATATGAGAGATCCAACTTTTGCCTATACCCTAGTTAACAACTCAATGACCCCAAAACCCCCCCCAAAAAACCGAAAATGATTCTAGAACTCCATAACATTACAGGCCCCTTTGAATTCACTGATGCTAAATTGTTTGGAACGACACGGAACAGTTCTCACCAAGAGATACTGATGGCCGCTTACAGCCAGCGATAATGCATAGCTTGTCTTCCGGCTCTGCCTACCTTCTCATTCAGACACCATTTGATATAATCAGTTACAGCTTTGTTCACCCTACATTCTTTCTGTTGTAGCGGGGAGCCATTACTGTCACGGGCGGGCGATGAGGCCCTAAGCACGAGGAAGAAAATTGCATCGGAGAGAGCCACAATAATACCCTCCCAAAGTGAATTACAAGTTAGAGGAGAGGCTGATGAAAGTTCACTCTGTGACACCGGAGCTTGACGCTCGGGCTGAAACTCAGAGTTAATGACGGCTTGCGGGTTGAGCCTCGAGTCTTAAAGAAGCGTCGATGAAGGGATTGTTGGTGAACGCTGAGACTCCGAGCGAGGCCACAAACAAAAGACGGATCGCAGGTGGGGAGAAAGGGCCGGCTTTTCCTCCTCTCTGGAACACAATGCTGTGTGGATGTAACGACGCTTAAGCCATTTCACGCCACGACACACACACACACACACACAGACAGGCACACACACACACACGTTGAGGGGAGGATTATAGAATGAAGGTACGGCTCATTGCTTTCTGTGATGTCTTTTCACAAAGAATAAACCCATACGGAGTCCATAGCTGCAGTTGACCAGTAGATTGTTTAGTCACCAAACACACACACACACACACACACACACACACACACACACACATACAAACACACACATTCATACACTCTCACACATACAAAGAATGGTTAGGGCACCCCGTCTTCTTTGGTGGTGGAAGCTATGGAATAGTCCATATGGAATAGTGGCCCCTGGTGGCTAATGAAGCCCAATACATTACACCTTCTAATAACGGCCTGTTGACCGGGACGCTGCCCAGGCTTAAAACATTGCCTCTTCTCCCTTCGAAACTAAACTCCATTCCCCATCTATTCATCCCACCATCACACCCTCTCCGCCAGAGGAAGAAGGTGGTGCGCGCCCCTCTCCATCAAAGAGATTGGACTCTGCTTGACCACAGAACAGAAGGCCTTTTTCTGTTCGCTTTCCTTTTTCGTTTTTATTAACCACTGGCCATTTCAGGCAGAATTAACTGTATGGCATGACCTGTTTAGGGAGTGGCTCCAGCCATTTCCCTGGACTGACACGGCCACAGCCCTTTCTAATAACCCCCCCACACCCCGACCCCCCCAGGTCCTGTTCCTCCTCTCTTCTCCTCGACCACATTCTCTCCAATCCACTTTTCAATCAGGACCCACAAAATGGCCCTGTGATCGAGGGTAACAAAGTGTTCAGATTTTTTCTTGTCTGGCTGTGAAACGAGGGAAAGCTATAAGGTAGGGCATCTCCAGAACACGTTACGCTTTGCTCTCGCTTCATTTTCAGTTGTGTTCTCAAACTGACCCCTGAACTTGGACTACTTAGCATAGCTCTTATGTTTCATGAGTACAGTCCAAAAAGTAGATTTAATTAAAAAAAAAAAATTGACGAAACTTCATTACATTTTCTTTCCCTGTAAAGGTGACCCCATCTATTACAGGTATATAACCGCCTTTCAAACTGTGAGCTCTATTCATCATATTCAAAGCCCCTCTCTCTAGAATACCGCATAATAGATTCTGTGTGTCTTTTTTGTCAAAGGTTTCTCATGAGGTCCCCCACCCCCCCCCCCCCCCAATTAGACGGAGACATTTCTGCAGCATAAATCTGAAACAGCCTCTTACGGCCGCCCCCGATCTTTGATTTAACGCTCCGCGTGATCCCAGGAAAAGGGAGCGGGAGCACGAGGCGGCAAACGGCAACCGTGTCGGGAACGTGCCCCCCACGGCCCCTAGCCAGGCACCCACCCTCCAGATTGGCCTCCCTCCCCAGGTTCAGTGCTGCTTTACGGAGCGTGATATGAAATAAACCCATCCTGGTCCCCAAACAAAGGCGGGGTGGGTGGGTGGCTCACAAACAACCCAGGGAGTTCCCGGTTCAAGGATGAGGGTTTTTTTTGGAGACGCTCAGGCACCGGGTAGAAGAAGTGTGGGGGCGAGGGTATAGGCAACGGGACAGGACGGGGTGGAGAGGGAGGGAGGAGTGGGAATAAAGGAAAATAAATAAAGCGCATCTGCGCCGGAGAATCGCAGAGGTATGAAAACAAAGCTGTGGGTTTGGGGTCGGGGGGTGGGGGTGGAGCAGCTAGGCGGAACCCTGGCGGCACCGATCGACCCGATCCAATCCTCCGCTCCGGGTTCCCTCAGGGCCGACAAGTGCAAAGAGAGCATTACGGGCTTCGTGGCGTTCAATCATCTTCTGAACCCAGTGCCCCAGAAGATCAAATGGCGTTGTGTTTGTGGTTAAAGTCTCAGCACCCTATAAAACCCCTCAAGTACAATTAAAGGCCAGCCTCAGAGCCAACAGCTTCCTCCTTTCCTGTGTCTGGATGGATGAACAGACAACGTGTTCTCTAAAGGGACGCAAGCGTCTGTGTATTGGCATGTTTGGCGTGGTCTTGTCATCTTGGATCTGCGTAATGTAATAAGCGTATCAAACTGATTTGGTGGTGGGAAGCGAGGCCCTGGCTATGCACTTTGTCCCAACCACAGTTGTGGCGTTTATGGATTGACAGTCATACGGGGGGGGGGGGGGGGGGGGGGGGGGGGGGGGGGGGGGGGGGGGGGGGGGGGGGGGGGGGGGGGGGGGGGGGGGGGGGGGGGGGGGGGGGGGGGGGGGGGGGGGG